>JACCIB010000529.1:0-129315 GCA_018906965.1 Philotrypesis tridentata
ATGCAGCAAAAGGCGAAACACACCAATGGATGAGGAAACAATGAACAGTCAAATCAAAAAATCATGCCCAGTAAAATCAGAAGTACATGTTGTAAACAAACAACCCGCTCCGATGGACAATCATAGACTATTCTGTACGTTACCCTGGGAATACTCCGACACAGTTAAGGACGAACTATTCTTCAGAGACTTCGCAAAATACGGACCATTAGTTTATTATCAAACTATAAAAGACAAAAAAGGAAAACTTGCATATGGATATGTATAGTACTTCGACGAACAAGATGCAGAAAAAGCAAAAACAGATTGCGACGCCATCTACAACGCCGTATATTCAGTACCAAGAAAACCATCAAAATCAAACAAAGAAAAATATACAAAGAAACATGAAAAATGCAACAAACACATCGATATAGATATTTACCACCTACACGAGAAAACCTGCATCAAACAAACTCTATGGACAGAAAAATTACAAAAATCAAGAATACCAATTGCAAGACAACAGGAAGGCATAGTATCTCCAAATGAGGACCAGATACCAAATGTAAACAACGGCGAAGACAAAGCAGAAAACACAACTAAAGACATGTCGACCGAACAAGAAAATGCATTACTAGACGAGACAAATTACTTAAACATGGACTTATTGAATATTTAAACACACCCCATTTCAAACAGTAAGAAACAAACATTATTTATAACTGTACGCACCCCAAACACACCACTGTCTGTAACTAACAAACAAAAGTACACTCACTAATAATAAATTAAGCACACACACACATTTGTGTTGCAGAATAGCTAGAATGGACACCATTAGTCTGAACATTGACATTCCAATTCGTTACCAAGAAAAAGATTACCCAAGAGAACCACTTAGGATATCAATAGCTCATGGCTCTTATAAAATTGAAGACATCAACATTCATATCAAGAATGACATACCATCATTCATGAGATTTCATACCACGCCCATGCGCTACGTACCATGGCAGTATAGACAACCACTATACACCGTGGGAAGGAAAACTAAGCTCACCAAGCAAAAACCTAAAGAGGCAGAAAGCAACAATTCAAGCAGTTCAGATGAAGAACCAGACAATGACAATATCATGGCTACCATCCATGCAGCAAGGAAAATCTATTTCTCCGTAAAGGACGAGGAAACAAGAGACGAACTACTCGATTACCTACAAATGACGACATGCATGGTTTACCACCATCTGTCCTGGGAAGGAGACATGAAAGTCCCAGACAAATACATAATAGAAACCATTTTCCACGACAAAGAAAACGTAGACAAAATAATAAAGAAAGTATGCAAAAAATTCAAGTATGCTAAACATCAATGGCAAAAACAAAATGAAAATTGCACACGAGGAGACAATGAAACATCTGACAACGATCAAGAAAAAGAATCAGACAACGATAGTTGGGGAAATAAAGAAATGAAAAATAATTGGAAAAAATTAGACATAACACCAGTCGAGACCGAACAAGAAGATTGGGATAAAGAGGTAGAGGAAAAAGAAGCCAAGAAAAAATTAGACAACAACGAAATACCAGTAGAACCAAAAGAGGAATGGATCGTACAACATGCAGCCGACCTTTTGAAAGAAAATGCCGACAATGAATAATCACAATACGTTACCAACGTATCACATACACACACACACATCATAAACACATACACACACATTTACACAACACTGTTTAAAAAAAACTAACCATGCAAACCAATAGCTTAACTAACCCGCTATGCATGAAGCGAAAAATTTCGGTTATAATTAAGAAAGCACACATGACCCCTTTTTAACACAACCATATTTCTTCTTATTCTGTTACAGATGGACCGTGGAGGCGTTAAGGTATTGCACATCCAAACACAAACGAGAAATGCAAGAAAAATACGGGTTACATATGAACCACAAACAGCGGTTACCCCAGTCCTAAATTACATAAAAACATTTGGGGCCGTCGAGCAAATCGACGACGTGCAACTGCACGTAATAAATAATAGGAACGTTGCAAAAATCGATGTGATATACGAGAAGGAAGTGTCGGTGAGACTAATTACACTAGACAATGCAGAGTCGATCCAACAGTGGAACAACATAATATTCCCGCAAACCCAACAACATGCAGAACAAGGAAATGCAAAGGAAGAAAATGCAGAACAAACACGAACTGCAGACATAAATGATAATGAAAATGCAGACGAAATAAATAGCGAGGAAGGAGCTGCTGCAGCCATACCGGAGCAAACCCTAGAGGAAAAGTATAATGACATCATGGTCCAGCAGTTCGACAATCCGGATGCAAGGACAATAAAAATTCTGCACAATGGATCAATAGCAAGAGCAGCACAACTGCTACAGGAAGCTCAAGAAAATGCACGAGTACAACACTTCACCACACCATATTCGTCGCTGAAAATAGCAAAAGCGACTTACCAAAACGATCTGGAAGAACAACAGATCCTAAAAATCGAGGAACTGGCAATATGCACACGAGCCATTACGGAGGAAAACCTCACAGAAGAAGGAGAAGATGGCAACACAGACTTCAAAAAAATAAAAATAGTATATAGCCATAAGGAACACGACATGGTGCATGAAGATTTCAGCAAATTCGGGAAAATCCTGAAATTCGATATTGTGCAAAAGAGAGACGCCATCACAAGAGAGCCACTGAACCAGTGGAATGCATATATACATTATGAAAGAGAAACTTCAGCCAAGAGGGCGTTAGAGCAAGCGCCAAATTTCTATGATGCACACTATGGAAGAGTATCAGAAATGCATAGCTCAAGGCCAGTCGACAAATCGGTACTTTGCATCAAAGTACCAAGGGGGATGTTGTGCAGCGAGGCAACGCGTCATTTTGAACAGTTTGGAGAAGTGACGCACACCCGCTACACAATTATTCCCTTGGAAAAATGTGATGCAAAAACTCACACGCACATAGGTTTCATCAATTTTAACTCAGAAGAAGATGCACAATACGCCAAAGAGCAATGCAACAAAGAGTTTTTGGCAATCTACCAATCACGCCAAAACAAAAAGATCCATGGATTGTGTGGGAAATCCATAGCTGTACCCCACTACCACCTGCACCTACAGGAATGCAAGCCACGACTGCGATAAAAAAACCAACGAAATGCATTCAAAAAATTTTTATCCATTTTTTTTTATTATTACTGCACACACTAATTAAATATTTCAAATAAAATATAAATATAATTTTTTTTAATATAAATTTTATAATCATTTATTGCACATTGACCCCAGCGTCCCCTAGCATAAGTACTAACAATAACATAAGATTTCAACTAACACCAAGGGCACAAAATAATCAGAAGGCTGAAATACACCCCCCATACTCTGGGATTTCTTCAATAAAACCTACCCTGACCACCCCGCATTCGACACCATCGTTTGCCGGGACGGCAAACCTTCCAAGGGGGGGAGGATGTTATGTGCCGATGCCAAAGTACAAATTGGCAACGTCGCATAACGCATAAGTAATTAGGGAGGTGCAAAAGTATTCGCCCAGCCGTCGCCAAGTCGCACAAAGACGAGCGATAGCGGTACCTCTCCTCCAGCCCTCGAAACGCTGACCAAGCGCTTCGCCCTCCCATGCGCTGGCGAACTTCACCCAAAGCTCGAGAGTGCAAGTGAGAGCGAAGTAGCTAATGAAGCGAAGAGAGGGATGGGGGAGAGGTAAGAACAATTAGTGGGAGAGAAAGTGACGCACTCTCTCCCCTGCATAATTGCGCGCCCTCCGGCAGAGCATCTTGAGCCACCGAGCCGAGTGCACGTAGTTTCTTGTTTAGAATCATTCTAGTTTCTTGAGTATTGTCGTAGACGCCTGCGTGGCTTGGTTTGTTTAAAATCTTGAATAAAGTATCGCATATTCAGCTTATTTAGCTTATTATTATTTTCCTGCGTGCTGCTCAACACTTTCCTGATTTCGTTCACACGTGACGATTTGCACACAGACAATAGTTTTGCATCCAAATAATAATTTGCACAGAAATAGTAATTTGGCACAGCCCTAACATATTATTTAGCCAAGCAGCCCAGCTCATCAAACCCAAAGGTAAGAATTTGTATAAATTTACAACATATAATCATTTTGCATGACATAAGCTAATTCGTGGCTCTTCTAAAAAGTGAAAGTCTCGCCGTATCCCGATCGCGCAGAGATTTGAATCGCGGTTAGATGCTTTAAGTGTTTATCGTGTCGCGCGCTCCCCCGATATTTCTGACGTGCTATAAGCTCACGTGCGCGAGTACTTAACAGTGACACTGCTTTTTGGCCATCTTAAATTATAGTAAAAGAGCTATTCTTTCAACTCAAATTGGTTTAGATCGGATGCACTAATCAAATGTCACGTACTTTTCATGTACCTTGTCCCTTTTAAAATCTTGTGAGTGCTTATCAACCTCCACCCGACCCGACACATTTTCGAGACGACAGAATTTTCTTTCGAAGGACTAGAGTCATTTGAGCTGTAGCTTTTAGAAAGATCAGATCGTATACTTATATATAGTGTTTCGTTCGACTTCTACAATAGTGTCATTCTACTGCAAAATTGATTAATGCAAAAATTAACATGGAGGAAAAAAATGTAAGTCAAAATTATTTAATTTTATATATTTACTTGCATGCATGTACACACACATTTTTACACGCTCTCTCTCTCTCTCTCTCTCGCTCTCTCGCTAGCACTCTTTCTCTCTCATACAAGTAGCGCGCGCACACATATTCTAACTCTCTCGTACAAATAGCGCGCGCACACACATATTCTCTCTTTCATACAAGTAGTACGCGTACACACACACACATACATATTCTCTCGCATACAAGTAACGCGCGCACACACACATACTCTCTCTCTCGCTGATTCAAGTAGCGCGCACACACACACATATTCTCTCTCTCATACAAGTTGTGCGCGTACACACACATATTTTCTCTCTCTCTCTCGCTCATTCAAGTAGCGCGTGCGCACACACACAGATTATCTCTCTCTATCTCATTCACTAATATAAATAATATTACACATTATAAAATATTATTATTCATTTGTTTATTTATTCTTTCAGATAAATAAACAACACAGTGAGCTGGTCTCAGGAGATTTTGAGATGCTGATAAAAGTAAGATTGTTTTTTAACATTTTAATAATATAATTTTAACTATTTTTTAATCATGATTTAATAAATTTTTATTTATTTACAGAATGGACAATGTGTTGATATGCAAGGCTTCCCAGAAATATATGAAATCTCAATTGATGATGATCAAAATGGAATGTTCAATGAAATCTTGAATAGTTTATTTAAACATCAATCCGTTTCTACTGCAGAGCTGCAACCGGTTCAAGCGCAGTAACCGCAGCAGCATCAGCAGCCCGAGCAGCAGCAGCATCAGTAGCAACAGCAACTGCAGCCCAAGCAGCAACAGTAACTGCAGCATCAGCAGCAGCTACTGCAGCCGCAGCATGGGAAACCAGTTGTTATTTCTGTCGAGGACGTTACGTTTCCCCTCGAGGAGCTACTGATCCTGCCAGCCCGCAAGCCTGCAGAGACCCCACCAATTGCCAAGGACGAGCAGCCGCTCGATCTTCCAATTGATGACGAGCAGCCGCTCGAGCTCACAGTAAAAAAAAGAAATTGTGATTCGAGTGAAAATATTGAATCAAACATTGGAGCACAAGTCGATTGTGATATTGGAAATGCTAGCACAAATTCTGATATCATAATTGATGAGCAAAATGTGCCGTTACAATATCTCCATGAGGAGTTATATACCGAGTTGATAAATAACGCGAACGAAATTAAATCTCTAAATATTGCAATGGAATGTTTGATTAAATTCTTATGTGATAATAAAGGTGTAAAAAATTTAAAGCAACGTATAACCAGAACGAAAAGAAAGTGTAGTAGCAATAAGGTGAAAAAAAATAAAAGGCGATAAATTTATATTGTTTTATAATAACGTATTCTATTGTATTGTTTTATAAAAATTTATACTCTAATCTATAAATATATTTCTAATCTAATGCTTTTTCTCTCATTTTATCCCTCTCTCTCTCTCTCTCTCTCTCTCTTTCTCTCTCTCTAGAGTTCATTTATAAATAAGTAAACAATAATCATGAATTTAATGTTTCTTTTATTTTTTAATCTTATAGTCATTAGTAGTTAATAATAATAATAATAATAATAACAACAATAATAATAATAATATTGGTTGCTACACATGTCTGCTCATTTACTGACTGTACAAGTAGTGCACACACATACATTCTCTCTCACGCACACAAAATCGCCAACAAAAACAAAAGAGGTTAAGTGCACTTTGTTTAATTATTATTATTATTGTTATTATTATTAACTACTAATGACTATAAGATTAAAAAATAAAACATTAAATTGATGTATATTGTTTATTTATTTATGTATTTTATTATAAACAGTCAATACACCTTAGATACAAAAAATTACATGATGATTCTTAGTCAAAATATAAAAATTCAAAAATACAAAAGCAGAGTAATAAAGCTTATACTATACATTTATAATATAAGAAAACTATTTTCATTAAAATACAAACCTATACTTTATTAATTTTTGTCGCGTATTATTACACATACTCTCTCTCTCTCTCTATATATATATATATATACAAAAGCGTGCACACATTTTCTCTCTCGTCCAAAACTGAGCGTACACACACATATACACATACGCGCACACGCACATACACACATTTATCTCTCTCATATACAAAGAACACACATTCATGTTAATAAAAATGGCGGTGATTCTGGTCTTAAAGGGTAGGCTAGGGCTGGCTGTCGGTGATGCCGGACTATCGGGTATTGAATTTTGCTGCTGCTGCTGTTACTGCTGCTGTTATTGTTGTTATTACTGCTGCTGTTGTTGTTGCTGCTGCTGTTGTTTGCCAGTTCTTCTTCATCGCCGATTATTGAAGCCCAGTAATTCACTGATGTCTGCTGTTTAGGGTGATACCGATCGGGCAACTCGCTATAATCTATATATTCGACTCCTCCTTCACTTAACCACTTACCTAATTGCTCGAGTGAAATATCTGGCGTAGTGTACGTTTCAGGACTAGACATTTTTTTTCTGAAACAATGATAAATTATTATTATTATTTATACAATATTTTAGGCAGATAATTTACAAAAATACTCACCGAAATTTTCAAATGCTACTCAGAAACGATCCTGCTCGTTGCACAGCTACGATTTAAATGCTAGTCGTTCCCGTAGAGATGAAAATCTTATCATGCGTTCTCTCTAACGCTCGCGCGCGCTCTCGTCTCTTCTTCTCACTTCCTGTTGTATGAAACACATTTGTATTTATTCATTAATTTAAAACAAAATGTATATTTATGAAATTCAGTTCAATTAAATATTTTTTTCTTTATTAGGAATTGAACCATGGATATGATAAAAAAATGTAAACAACTTGTCAAATCATTGGAACAAGTTGAAAAATTATTAAGCAGATCAACTGATTTTGAATCTATCAGACGATGGAAAAATCATTGCTCACGTTGTATAAAAATTTTGAAGAATGTTCTTAAAAGTGAATATTTATCTATACAACAGAAACAGAGTATGTTGTGCATAATTGCAAAAACAGAATGTATGAAAGCAAGGCTTGGATCATCAGAGTAAAAGTGGTAGTGGACTATTGCAAGCTACGAGGAATGTTATAATTAACCGTATTCGTTGGATTGACATGGATAGCGCATTTAAAAATCGGATGAAAACAGCTATTATAGCTAATTTAACACATATAGATCTAGTGAAATTCCTTAAAGATTCCTCAACGTTATTTTCACGCAAAATAAAAAGTATTATGCGTGATAATATTAAAGCCTTGAAAGTTAGTACAGTTTTATATTGTAAATTTAGAAAAAAAACATGTAATGGAAATGAAGAGGAAGAATGTATTGAAATTAAAGAGTTCAATGCAGAAAATCATGAAATTGTATTTGGAACAGTCTTAAATAAATGGTTTAAAGATAATGTCACTGAACCTTTACTCACAAATATTGAGGAGTTTCAAGAGCTTGATTCTGGCTGTACTTTTTATTCTATTGAGAGTATACAAATAAATGTAAACCAATTCAATCCATT
The DNA here is from genome assembly GCA_018906965.1 of Philotrypesis tridentata. Classification (NCBI taxonomy): domain Eukaryota; kingdom Metazoa; phylum Arthropoda; class Insecta; order Hymenoptera; family Pteromalidae; genus Philotrypesis; species Philotrypesis tridentata. The sequence continues at coordinate 8,183 of JACCIB010000529.1, forward strand.
GCGTACCGGTAGCTCATACATACCTTTACCAGAATTTTTATCAAAACGGCAAGCATGTATTAATGTAAAAAATTATGAAAACAAATGTTTTGTATGGGCGATTTTATCTGCACTACATCGTACCGAAGACAAACAACATTCTGATAGATTAAGCAAATACATCAAATATGAGCATGTATTAAATATGAAAGATATTGAGTTTCCAGTAGCATTGAGGCAGATACCATAATTCGAAAAACAAAATAGTTTTATTTCGATAAATGTTTTCGGATTAGCCAATAAAAATAGTACCTCTATATTTAACAGCTTTCAAAAAGAATAATCATGTAAATCATCTCTTAATAACACAGCAATGATAAATTCACAGCGCAATCACATTATGTGTACATAAAAAATCTTTCACGTTTAATTAGCAGTGACTTTACAAACAAAAAACGAAAATTATTCGATTGCGATAGATGCTTGAATTTTTTTTACAAAGAAGATAGTTTGTCTTAACATGAAGAACATTGTAAAATATTAAATAACTGCAAAATTAGATTACCCAGACCTGGAAATGATATAATTCAATTTAAAAATCAGCGATTTAATGAAAAATTGCCTTTCATCATCTATGCAAATTGTGAGTCTTTGTTAAAACGTATAAGACAATTAGAGAAAATCACTAATACGCAACCAGTGCAGAGTCATCAGATATACAGTATAGGATATTATTTTAAATGCAGTTACGACAATTCTTTATCGAAATATAGTTTTTATAGAGGTCGTGAAGCATCTTTATGGTTTTCTGAAGAATTAAAAAAAATAGAAGAACTAATAACTAATTTATACAATAATCCTTTGCCCATGCCAATTTTATCTCAAGCTGAAATAACTGACTATCGCAATTCAAAGATATGCTATATTTGTGAAAAAAGTTTAAACGATAGTGAAAAAGTGCGTGATCATTGTCATCTTACTGGAAAGTATCGAGGATCTGCACATAGTACATGCAACTTAAACGATCAGGATTCGAAAATAGTTCCTGTCGTATTTCATAATTTGAGTGGTCATGATGCACATTTTATCATATCCGACGTTTCAAATCATTTCTCCGGACAAATTGATTTACTCCCTCTAACAAAAGAGAAATATATTTCTTTTACAAAGCATGTAGAATATAGTTCAATAAAATTTAGATTTTTAAATTCATTCAGATTCATGCCTTCATCATTAGAAAACTATTATTATATCTAGAAGACTACAAAGTTATTAATAAAGAATTTAGCGAGCTCAGCAGAGAACAAATTAATCTGTTAACGAGAAAAGGTGTTTTACCCTACGAGTACATTAGCTCATAGGAAAAGTTGGAAGAGTATAAATTGCCTGAAAAAGATGACTTTTTCAGTAAGCTCAATGATTCACACATATCTGATGAGGATTATGAGCATGCTAAGAATATATGGAAAACATTTAATGTGAAAACAATTGGTGAATACTCCGATCTCTACATGAAAACTGATGTCTTACTTTTAGCTGATGTTTTTGAGAATTTTAGAGATCAAAGTATGAGAGTCTACAGCCTCGATCCTGCTCATTATTATACTACTCCAGGTTTCTCTTGTGATGCAATACTCAAACATACAGGAATAAAATTAAAGCTTTTAACCGATATTGATATGGTACTTTTTGTAGAGCGTGGAATCAGAGGCGGCTTAAGTTAATGCTCAAATCGTTATACATCATCGAATCACAAGTACATGTTAGAAAAATATTATGAAAGTAAGGAAAATAAGTTTTTAATCTATTTAGATGCAAATAATTTGTATGGACATGGTCTTACACAAAATCATCCATTCGATGAGTTTGAATGGCTTCAAAATTTAGATGATTTCAATTTATGGAGCACTGATGATTCCTACGGTTATATTGTCGAAGTTGATTTAGATTATCCAAGGAATCTACACAATGATCATAATGATTTACCATTTTGTCCTGAACATGCAAAACCACCAGGTTGTAAGCAAGAAAAAATGTTGGCTACTCTACGATCTAAAAGAAATTATGTGATTCATTATGTTGCTCTAAGACAAGCTCTCTCTAATGGCCTGCAACTTTGTAAGATTCACAGAGTTCTAAAATTCAAACAATCGCAATAGCTCAAATCGTACATAGGTTTAAACAGTAGTCTGCGATCAGTAGCAAAAAATGAATTTGAAAAAATTTTTTTCAAGTTAATGAATAATGCAGTATTTGGTAAGACTATGGAAAATGTTAGAAAAAGAGTTTCAATAAAGCTTATGAGTAAATATGAAGGAAGATATGATGTTGAGGCTCAAATTTCAAATTCAAACTTTCATAGCAGTGCTATATTTAACGAAAATCTAGTTACTATACAAATGAATAAACCTGATATACTGATCAATAAGCCAATTTATGTTGGACTTACAGTTCTAGATCTTTCAAAGGCACATATGTATGATTTTCATTATAACTATATGCGAAAAATGTATAAAGATAATTGTAAATTACTTTATACAGATACTCATAGTCTCATATACGCTATTAACTGCAATGATTTCTATGAAGATATGAAACAAAATATTGACAAGTTTGATACATCTGATTATCCTGTAGAAAATATATTTAATATGCCACGTATTCCTCTTCATAGAATCCTCCAGCAATTGGCTTGTCTTGATAATCCTTTAGATGATAGTTGTAGGGTTTTGTATTTGAAGTTTTTGTTACTGTGAAGACTTCAGTTGACCAATTGAGAGTATAGCCCTTGTCGAAAACTCCTTTGATTCTGCTAACACGTACTTGAGCACCAATTTTAAATTTAGCTCGTTTGAAAAGATTTTAACCTTTTTACTCTATTCATTATATGATTAACTTTGTCTTTATTCACTTCTATAGGTTTCATTCCTATCGTTCGATGATGACTATTATTATACTGTAAAGTTAAATCCTGTAAACTGTCTAGCCATTTGTATGTATCTTGCAGACTAAACAATTTCCACCTTTTGCTTTTTAGAGTACGATTAAAACGTTCACAAATTGATGCTTTAAGATTACTATACTTAAAATACAAATGGATTTTATAACTTTTCATTCATTTTGTAAAATCTTTATTGTAAAATTCTTTTCCTCGATCCGTCTGTAAATTCTTGGGTACTCTTTTTTGCAAAAGTATGGATTTCATAGCTTCAGCTACACACTTTCCACTTTTATTGATTTTAATTCTTAAGCTGGTAGATTAAATGTGTGTACACTAGGGTGACACAAAAATGCACGTGAGTGCCGAATCCCATTTGCCATAAGCGTAACCGATAGTCCAGAAGCCGACGAGGCCGACCGAGTTTTTATTTTTTTGATTGAACCATTTTTTGAGTTGCCACATTCATTTTAAAGTTTACTAAATTTCTGTGCAAAGTAACTGATAAAATTAATGAGGAGATAAACAGAACAATATACAGTATTAGTACGATTTATGGTAGGGTATGCGGGTCTCTCTAGGTACGACATCTGGCTCGACCGAGGGTTCGAATTTTCCTCCGCAGCTACCTTTTTTTGCTACAACTTTCCCTCTTTCCTTTCCTTCCAAATTTCATCTCTGTGTAGTACGGGTGCTCAACTTAGTCTTTTCGGAAAGACAGAAATCAAGCAGAGGAAGAGGGAGAGTCGCAGCGCCGCTAGTTGTGTTCCACTGACTAAGCAGTACTGTACGAGTATACCTGGAGTATACATACAGGGGTCACTAGAAGAATCATGTCAGCTTATCCTAAAAAAAAATTTACTACTTTCACCTATATTTTTAAACTGAAGCCGTTACTTTCATTTGATTGTACTCGCCATTCTAAATACTTTTTCTGAAAATTTTTTTCGGAAATCACTTTTACATGAATGTGAGGTTACTGTGTTTAAATTTGAAAGCTCTAGCAGTAACGGAACGGACCTTAAAAAGCCTCCAAACATCAAGCATTTTAGAGCAATTCGGCACCTGTTCACTTTCTTAATTATTATTATTTTTGGACCAAACTTTTTCCAATCGATTGGTATTTATGCTGTAAAAAGATTACTGAAGGCAAATGTGAAATAGCATTAATAGTCTGTAAGTTGTAATCAAAAACATATAAACACTTGCTTACCCTGCGCTATTTTAGATTACAAACTTTAAAATGAATGTGGCCACTCGAAAAATGGTTCAATCAAAAAAATAAAAACTCGGTCGGCCTCGTCGGCTTCTGGACTATCGGTTAAGGTTATGGCAAATGGGATTTGGCACTCACGTGCATTTTTGTGTCACCCTAGTGTACACGTTATTGAGTTTCTGGGTATCCTCTTTCTTATTGATACTATTATCTTGCAAATGTATATGCATCATTTCCGAGATTAATCTTTTATTTAAATTATTTTCTTTATCCTTTATACTAAATTTTCAAAATTAAATTTATGATTGTACTTTTCAATATGCTCGGAGATGACACTGTCCTTAGACTTCCTATGTTCCTCAATACGTGTATACACATTTCTTTTTGTTTGACCTACATATGTAGCCGTGCAATCATAACATCCAAGTTTATAAACAACATTTTTTTCTAGGTGTTTTTCTTTTTTATCCTTTCCTTTCACAATAATATTGCCCATATTACTATGTATTTTTGGAATGGTTGTAATGTTGTTTTTCTTAAACGAATGATGCACTCGCTCATAAAAACCATTGATGTACGGTATACTAATATGATTGTTATATACATTATTCTTTGTACGTTGCTCCGGTTGTCTTGTCATTTTGATCGCAGATAATCGTTTTTTGGCGTATTTATCTATGAAATCAGAGAGGTAATCATTATTAAATAATAGACCTTTTATAATGCCAATGTTTTTTTGGTGAAAACATTTATTTGATAACTTTACCGCTCTGTCAACTAGATTATACACCATGGCAATTTTTTGACTAATCGGATGTTGAGATTTAAAGTGCAAAAATCTACCAGAGAAAGTTGGTTTCGTGTACCAATCAGTTTTTATTCCACCTGCTTCATTAATCAATAATACGTCCAAAAAACTTGCCATGGTGTATAATATTGATGTAAATTGTAACAAGTTTTATGTTGGTCGAGAAATTATTGAAATTCCTAGTGGCAGTTATGAGATTGAAGATATTGAACGGACGCTGCAAGGATTTCTTGATACTCGAGGTATAAAAATTAGTATAAAGCCGAATAATAATACCTTACGCTCCTTGATCGAGTGCACTCATGAAATAGATTTTCGACCAAGAGACTCTATTGCTCGTCTACTAAGTTTCACTCCAAGAACTTTGAAACCCTATATAAGTCACTACTCAGACTTACCTGTAGCTATTCTCAAAGTAAACGCTCTACGAGTTGAATGTAAGATTACAACAGGAGCATACATAAATCAAAAAAAGTTCATACAATACACGCATTTTTCTCAGCTGTACCAGCTGGCTACAAGATAATTGAAGTTCCTAAACAAATAATATACTTACCCGTATCAATAAAAATAATTGATCACTTACAACTAGGTATAGTAGATCAAGATGGTGATTTGATTAACCTTCGAGGAAAAATTATTACGATTCGTTTGCATTTAAAAAGCACATAAAATGGATATTGTTTTCAATGCTAAGAAAAACTATATTAGCGTTTCAGTATGTCAACAGACAGTCAGTCCGCAACGAGCAATCAAACGACTAACACAACAAAATCAACAGTTTCTTCGAAATCTTGGTCTCGTAGTGCAACAGCGTGGTGGAAGAAGACAGGGAAGAAAAAAATATTGAAAAAATAACTTGTACATTTATTTGTTGTGTGAAAGATGGAGGAAATTCTTAATGTACAATCTTCAGTCATCATTGATGAGTCTGTTTCACATTATGAGGTGCACGCTCATCAGCTATACACCTCACACGCATTCAATCAGAGTGATTAAATTTGAATAGCAATTCAGCATCAAGATTTATGTGTACTACTATCCAAAAGTTCTCTACATATTTCTGGTAAAATTACCAAAGCGGATGGTAGTGCTCTAACAAATACTCAATTTGTAAACAATGCCATCAGTCATCTTTTTGAGGAAATTCGATACGAGATGAATGCTATCAGCTTAAACATCTTGAAAATTCGGCCAACATTTCAGAATTAGGAAAAATAACCGATACTAATGGAAACTTTGATGTTAAAATTCCTCTATCATTGATTTTTGGTTTTGCTGAAGATTATCAGAAAATTGTAGTAAATGTGAAACATGAACTCATCAATGAACTCACAAGATCGAGAAGTGATTTGAATGCTGTTCTGCAAACATCTACAGCAGCACAAGGAACAGCAGCTTCCTACGAAAACTTTAAAATTGAGCTCGCTCGTATAGAGTGGTTAATTCCTTACGTCGTACTATCAGATCGAAGAAAAATACAACTATTCAACTACATTCAAAAAGATGTATCCATTCCTATGAGTTTCCGTGAATGGGAGCTGTACGAGTATGCGGTTCTTCCGACAACGAGGCAACATGTTTGGACAGTAAAAACATTAAGTCAGTTGGAGAAACCACGCTTTATTATTCTTGGCTTCCAAACATCGAGAAAAGCAAGCAGAATAATTAATGCTAGCTTATTTGATCATTGTAATATTAGTAATGTAAAAATCTTTCTCAACTCTCAGAGTTATCCATACGGAAATCTCAATCTTGATATTTCAAATAATCAGTATGCTTTACTTTATGATATGTACGCAAAATTTCAAAATGCATACTATACTGAAAGCGCTATAATAGACCCGCTTTTAAGTAAGACAGATTTTAAAGAGTTTGCACCTCTCATAGTCATTGATTATTCCGAACAAAACGAGTCTATGAAACAAGCAGCTGTAGACGTTCGTCTTGAATTTGAATGTCAAAATAATGTACCTGCGAATACAACAGCGTATTGTTTAAGGGGTTACGCCTGAGTTAAAATTAAAAAAAATAAAAAAATTTTTTATTTGATTTTTTTAAGGTAAATTTACTGTAGAATAAGCTGCTGAAGTCCTTTTTGCCCGAAAAATTTCGCTACAAAGTTATAGGCCAAATACTAAAAAAATATAATTTTTCAAAATTGCGTATTATTGAGGTTTTGTCTTATAGCACTTTTGATTATTCAAAACAATTGCCTTTTCATAAAAAATGTAAAATTAAATGCGTTTACAAACTCCTTTTGAAAATTTAAAAAAACACACATATTATTTACTGAATCATTACAAACTGTAAATACTAATTTTTATAAAATCGTAGATTTTATTTTTATTTTAAATGTTCAAAATAAAATAAATTTAGAATTTAAATCTAGTCTTGTAATTTTTTAATCAAACTTATAAAGGGATAAAAAAACATACGTGCAAATTTAAATTACCGGCTGAAAACATGGCACCTTACAGCATATGGAAAGGGAAATCTCTATTTTACCGACCTAGTCGAGTTTGCATTCAGACATCAGCTGTTTCGTCTGCTGTCTGTAGTTTAGTGCAAGCTGGATGTTGTGCTGTTATCATAACTTCTGAGTCTACTAATCTTCAAATATAGATAAGTGTTTGGACTATAAATAACATATTATTTGTGAACAATTGGTTTTTTGTGAGTGTATTCTTTATTTTTAGGTATACGGACTGTGAATATCATGTGCACGCCTGTGTGTTAGATAGTCTCAAAGCAGCTCAAAGTCTACTGTAATTTTTAACAATCCTGTTAAAAAATGGGTAAGCAATTACAGAAATTATATTCATGTAAAATATGTTGATTGTGAATGCGTATCAAAAAATTAAATTTCAATTTCAGCTTTTGATACTGGTACATCAACATGTACAGCACCCGGGTCTTGATAAATCCCATAATACATAGGTATTTTATGTTAAAATATAAAAGAAATATGCCAAGCAGTTCATGTAAGTACTACTCGATAAGTATACATAAGTGTCTTGCATAAACTTTAAGTGCATTTTTCTCATGTTTTGAATTTTTATGATTTTAGATCACTTGCCGCAGGATTTCTCAGGAACCATCAGCCCAATCAAGCTAAAATTTTTTGGAGAGCTTCAGGGAATCCTTCGTCACTGCTTGAACAGAGGGAAATTGGCTAAGGTAAGTTTAAAGAATGTTACGCATGTGAACATATGCATAATTCACTATAATTATGAATATTATGACCTTATGTGTTTCTCAATATTTAAAATTTTTATTTTTCAGTAATCCCTTCCGTTTAAGCTGAGGAGAAAGACATTTAGAAGATTGTCCATCCAGTTTGGTCTATATTCATCACCCGGATGCTGAGAATTCATACGGCAAAGGGAAAAATCTGATCAAATTTAATACTTCACACATGGAATTGTTTGTATAGTAAGTATAGATATATAATTGTTAAAAAATATGTAAAATTACAATTAATATGTATACTTTAAGTAGGAAAAATAATTTTTTTAATATTACTTTTAAATAATTTTTTTTGCCTAATAACTAATAATTTGTTTTTTTCAGGTTTAACTCAGGCATAACCCCTTAATTTTGCATGATATTGTAACGTATAATCCTACAACTGGTGATGTAAAGAAACTTGTATGAAACTGTATAGAAAGCTTGTATGATAAAAACTAGTTAGTTCGTCAGCCATGGGTCAAAATAGCAGCAGCACCATTTCGAGCAACGAGAAAAAGAAAGATGATGGTAAATCAACTGAATGGAAGTATTATAAGGCTGTAGCAAATTCTGATATAGTTGTGAAAATAAAGAAAAAAAATAGGATTCCCCCCCCCCCCAAGACTTTGATTATACATATGTGATGATTCAAATTAACTTGTCAGTCGATACTAATAGCTGAAACATGCGATTCTAAAAATGGATAAGTGAAAAAAAAGCTTCTCTTCAGCGGGAGAAGAAGGAGAGGAAAATCAATTTCTCGTCGAGTCGGAAAAATTGAATGAAAAAACTTCGGTTTCATATCAAGAAAAGGCTGCAGCGACTCAAAAAGATTCAAAAACACAAAGCTCTGGTTTTCAAGATTCATTCTCAAGTTATAGAAGCTGTCCGAGTAAAGGCACCAACACTGATTTAATTAATTTCAAAGATGAGCGTTGATTTGTTTGGACGACATTTAAATACCTTAAAAGGACCTCCCTCCCGGCATTGGATATAAACTCACTGCTGATAGTCAGTATAATTTAGAAGACAAGAGATTGTGCAACGTAGCAGATTCTAAAGAACTAAACGACGCTATAAATTTAAACACGCTGCACAGTGTTTTTCAAACTATAAAATCTGATTTAAAAACTGAAATATCTAAATTAGATGAAATAGTTGAGTTATACAGAGACGAAATTGATGAAAAGCTAAGGACACTTACCATTAATATTGAGACAATAAACAAACTATTACTTGAACTAAATAAGTGAACAGCATGGATAAGTATTCTAGTAATACAAACTCTGTGCCCAAAAAGCATGGTTATGATAAGTTGGATAAATCTACTACCGATGAAAAAACTAAAGATTCTGTTTCGAAAAAGTGTACTAGTATCTTCTCAATGAATAAATATTCTTGTCCTGGCCGAGAAGGCTATAAAAAATTGTAAAAGCTATGTTTGTAGTATAAAATAAATTGCAAATCTGTTTTTAATAAAATAAATTGTTTTATTTACACACAATTATCCTTCCTCGATAGTCTGCTTGGGAACAGTTTTGGGGACAGCTCGCTGGGGCCTGGTCAATAAACCAGGGTAGCTCGTTGCAAACAGGGAGTCGGCCTACTAGGGACGGTTGGGCAGCTTGCTGGGGTCTGCAATGGGGCCAGTGGGACGCTGGGAGTGGGTCAGCCGATAAAACAGGGGGTATTGCAGGAATCCTGTTTTACCAATTGGTCGGTAATGTAGGAATCTTTTACCCATGGTCGGTAAAAAGCGGGGCCGTACCCGCCTGGGGTCGTAGCCGCCCAGCCCCTACTACTATCATGCGACATAACGAGCGCGCGCTGTTCGAATAGCGCGATCTAACCTCTCGTTACATGGTATAATAACCTATCGAATGTCTCAAAAAATCGTGGATTTAACTTTTCTCTTTACTCTCTCTCTCTCTCTCTCTCTCTCTCTCTCTCTCTCTCTCATTAATTATATATCCATATAGAATCTGGAATTAGAACTTTTCGATCGTTTCACATCACATATATGTATATACGTTATAAACATAAAAAACGTACGTATATGTACATAAAATGCAAATACATCAGAATTTAATAATTGTAAGGCCACTTGTGTATTACATGCTTGTACGTACATATAGAGCGTCGAGATTCGCCTTCGTAGTGTACAATACACTCGATCGGCCAGCTCTTAGAGCGCGAAAAGATTTCTGGTTCAATCTGCACCTGCACGTGTAAATATAATTCTTCAATCGTCGTTAAAGCAATGAAGACGACGGTGAATCATTGCCCACCTGCATAAGAGAATGTTGCGGAGAATCGCGAAGCAAACTTCTGCCGAAAATGCAACTGTGACAAAACCCCCAAAAGTAATGTGCAAGTGCAGTTTTTTTACATTTGTCTTGCAGGCTCGTAAAGACAGAGAGAAAAAACTGCCTTCAGTACCTGCCAAACTCTCGCCGAATAAAGTTGACGGATTTATCGGGGCGCCGTAATCATAATTTTTAAAATATAATTCGTTAATATGAGTAATACGGACAGCGAAGTCGAGATCATCTTCGTCAGTGACAAATATAAGCAAAAGGATATTTTAGAAGTACATAGTGAAGTGGATGTTATTCATGAAAGCAAGAGTGACATTTTAATCGTTGATCAAGAGCCAATAAGTGATAAAAAAATTTCTTCAAAAATCGTATTAAAACATGAGGGTAAAATGGGATTCATTTCCATCGAAGACATCGACGTAGATAAAACAAGTGTCAGCGAGAGTGAAGAAGATTTTAAAGGTATTGATGTTAAAATAAAAAGTTTGATGAAGATATTACTGTGTCTAATACCTATCACAAAACCGACAATAAGACACGGAGATCTCTGCTGTTTTTGTGGAAAAGGATTTTATTGCCAGCAGCGCGCAATAGTAAGCGCAAGTGTAAAAAATGTCTGCAATAGGTGTACCCACCATCTACGAGAAGATGCCTGTGTACCTGTAAACTAATATAATACTGTAAATGTTGGTGGTGTATAAAGTGCTGTAGTGATCATTTTGTAAAAACAGCCGGAGCTGTGTTTGTGGTGTGACTCATCCTCGTCACCTACGATAAACAAAAAAAAAACGCTGATTAAGACTCTATTGCACGCGTACAGAGTTGGGGGTCTTAACAACAAAAACAAACAAAAATGCTGATTAAGACTTACTTGCATGTGCGCAGATCGGAGGTCTTAACAGCAGAGACAAGCCTTTCAGTACTCGTCCAGCTCGCGACTCGCAAACAGCTGGAAAATTTAACATACGTGAGTGCGCTAGTTTCCATATCTCTCTATCTCGTGTGTCCGATAATTCGCCATGGAGAATCAACTTGAGGATTGGGATGCGGACCGAGAACACCTCACACGATTCAAGGCCGGCATCGGATTTTTTGTCTTCGAGGCTGATATGCCCGAATTTTTACAACGATATGCGGAGGAGTTGTTATTCCGCTATGGAAGAAGAAGAAGATTAATAGCTCTCTCCTCAATTACATGGTATGTTGTAATTGAGGTATGTTGTCTATCACTTGTCCTACCAAACAACCCAAAATTTATTTACGAAATTTTACGATTGTTTAGTTTAGGTAATGTAAACAACTCAAAATTTCTTTACGAAATTTTACATTTATTTAGGTAATGTAAAAGCGAATGTATGTGCAAAGTTTCCCAACTCCCCTGCTCGGAGCTTTTCAGTTTCCCTTTACGAAGATAGAAGCGTCCAGTCGCGATACTTTCAGTCGGGCGATTTAAAAAATTCTAAGTTTTCTGCACACCAATTTACCAAACCACCCAACATTTTTTTATGAAATTTTACATTTTTTAGGTAATGTAAAAGAGAATGTGTGTGCAAAGTTTCCTTGCTCGGAAAAGCTTTTCATATTCCCCTTTACGAAAATAGAAGCGTCGAGTCCCGATACTTTCAATCTCCCCGCGGCTCTGGGTGCGGTGGTGGGGGTTTGTTTTGACGCGCCATAGTCCGAGGTATACTGCTAAGATTTAACAAAGTTTTTAACAATAAATGTTTTTTACTAGGCTTTTATCTCGGCTAAAGTACATAAAAAACCATGAATTTTCATATAATTCTTTTTTAAGATTGGACAAATAGAAGCCGAGATATAAAATATTTTTCAATCGACGATTGCGCCGAAACTACTTTATATTTTTTTATAAAAGTCAGTGCAGTATTTGTTAGATCGTGACTCATAATATTTTTCTCGATCACTGTAGGTGCCTTAGTTCGTCTAAAACGAACAATGCGAAACCAGTGCGCACACGGCCGCGCGGTTGCTTCAGCCGGGCGGCGCGATGGTGGGAGGGCTGGCGCCGGACAGTTTTCGGAAATTTTAGTTATAAATTTATTATCTCGGCAACCAAGGTAGCTATTGTAATAATTGTTCTTTATTTCGCTTGTTTTTTAATGAACGACTCTGTTAATTAAATTCTTATGAAATCAATACAAATACCTAAAACATTCATTTTCTGGATAAGTTTTTAGATTTTTATTAATTAACCCATAGTATATATAAATATTGATCTGAAAATATCATTATACTTAAGCCCGCGCATCATATACATGTTATGACATGTAATATTATTCAGAACATATACTTTACACAAAAAAAACTTAGTACGATACTTTAGTGAGGATATGTGTTAAAGTTTCAATTATGAGGATAGATAGGTGTATGAAGGGGGGGGGGGCCGGGGATGCGTGGGGCAGCGGAGGTATCCGGGGTATAAAGCCGTAAGTTGGAGTTTGTACGTAGTATCTTTATTCTCTCTGTGTGGGTAGCTCTGCCAGACGACTGCTGCGCTCGGGCTCTCAGCGTGGACTGCTGTGCGGGGGAACGCGGGGGTAGCTCGACGCTCGAGCTGCTCGCTCTCTCTCTCTCTCTCCTGCTCTCTGCGAGAGGTGCTGCCACCACGCGGGCGGTGTCCCTACACTACTCCAAACGAAATTTTTTTTTTTTTTTTTTGAAACAAGGAAAACCGAGAGAGTGTGTAGTTTGTTGCGATTTTTAAGACGATATCTGGCTCCAGGATTTGAGTTGAATTAGAAGCGATTTTGAATTGAATTAGATTTGACCTTAAAGTGATTTTTTGACTGCATGATTTGTTTGATTTTAGTTTGTTTGATCTGACTCCATGAAGTGAATTTAGTTTGAAATTGAATTTAAAGTTTTGGAAAGTATGTAGTTTTAGTTGTCTGACTCCATGATATGAATTTAGTTTGAAAAAGAGTTAAAAGTTTTGCTCGACTTTAGTTAGATTGAAAGTTTTGCGAATGTAGTTAGAATGAAAGTTTTGCAAGACTGTGGTGAGGTTGAAAGTTTGAGAGAGTTTGCGAGTTTTTGGGGTGGTTCTAGCTGTGAAAAGGGTTACAAGTTTTGGTAGCAGTCTTGTGGCAGGTTGTTACAAAGTTGTGTTACAAAGTTGTTCGAAGTTGTTGCGTAGTTTACAAAGTTTGTCGAAGTTGTTGCGTAGTTTACGAAGTTTGTCGAAGTTGTTGCGTAGTTTACAAAGTTTGTCGAAGTTGTTGCGTAGTTTACAAAGTTTATCGAAGTTATTGCGAAGTTTACAAAGTTTGTTCGGATTGCTACGGAGTTTACAAGGTTGTTAGAATATTGTGAGTTTTACAAAGTTTGTTTGAATTGTTGCTATGAGGTTTGTTTTACAAAGTGTTGTTGTATACATTGTTAAGTTGTACAGAGTGATTGATTCATTTTTATTTACAGGGGAAAATAAGGAAATGAGTTTTGAGAAGGGTGGCTGAGGGGGTTAGGGAAAAAACATTTAGGGGTCTTCGATCTCCATCCTTTTATAGCCGCGTACCAGCCTCCCGTGTGTAAAGTACGGGAATGAGGTGGAGTGCGGTGAATAGGTCTGCGGGTGCCTATGTTGGGATGTCGATGGCTGTGAAGTTCTAGGGGTGCCTGTGCGTGTGGCCGACGTCTAGTGAGCGTCATGTGGTTCTGTGTTACCGGTTGGTTTACCAGGTTTTGCAGAAGGAAAATGAGGGAATGAGTTTTGAAGGAGGAAGTGAGGGGATTGATGAGTAAGTAAGGACGTCTGGAAGTCTTCGATCTCCATCCTTTTTTTGCCGTACACCAGTCTCCCGCGTGTTAAGCACGGGATGAGGTAGTGTGCGGTGAATAGGCATGTGGGCGCCTAAGCCGAAATGTGGATGTCGGTGACTGTGAAGCTCCGGATGCGTCTATACGTGCGACCGACGTCTGGTAGTCGTCTTGCGGTCCTGTAGGTGTGAGGTGGCGGTGCCAGTGTGTTGCTTCAGTGGTGGTGCTGAACCGCTCTTCGTATGCCGCTGGTCGTGTTTCGCTTAAGTCGGCTGCGGTTGTTGATGGCTGCTGATCGCCTGTAGTTTCTTGATTGTTTGAAGAAACTCAGGTGTTCTCTGCGTCGTCGTGCGTGATTGTGGAGACTGGGTTGACACTGTGTGTTCTTCGTTTGCTTGGGCGTTCGTCATGTCGTCGGTGTGTGGTGAGGTGTGGGGGCTTGAAGAGCTGGGATCGCGCTTGCGTCGCTCACTAGTCGCGGATACGGCCGTGCGACCGGTTGTGTGGTGGATCGGTCGCGGTCAGCTGTGCTGGGCTGCACCTCCGGGAGAGGACAACTGTCCAGGGGACGGTGTCCCTGGCACTAGCTGCCTTCTGTAGGTGCGCGCGGCCGGCTCGCGCAATGTGACTTGAGCGTGAAAGCGTGTGAGGGTAGGGTAAGGGTTTCTGCGTTGCTTCTCCTAGCTGTGTGTTGGAGGGGGGAGGATAAGGGTTTCTGCTATCCCACTTTGAGCTGTGCGTTGATGGGGGGGGGGAGGAGGAGGATAAGGGTTTCTACAATTTCTTTATTTTTACAGAGTGTACTTAAATGACTAATATTAAAATGAGAAAAATAGATTATATGGTAAAATAAATGTTGTATCTTAGCAGACTAGATGTTATCGCAATGGCTCACTAGACTGTGTTGAATTTAATTGAAGTTTTATCCCCTGGGATGCGAGACTGATGCCTCGGATCTTACGCGTTACACCGAATATAGTTGCATGTAAAAATTTCTAAAATACTATCGACTTTATTTTAATAATAAATGAAAAACATTCCATAATAATTTAAAGATCCGGGGAATCACTTGTCGCGCTCCAGGGTTTACGCGGTGCGTTTGACGCTAGATAATTCTATGAAACTCGCTTGAGTAGGGGTTTTTTGGCCGGCCTGTGCTTACTAAGCTGCGCGTGTACTGCTGCGCGAGTGTGCGTCGTAAGCGCCTAGCTTGCTCCCTACCGCCGCGTCGCCTTCGTCCACTCTGTCGGTGAGTGTGAATTTTCAGCCTTCAAACGAGAGGGGGTGAGCGGTGAATCAGCGCTCGTGCTCTCCCGACCGCGTGAGCATGCATGCGGCGCTCTCGCTCCTTCTCCCTGCCGGCGTTGGTGGGAGGAAAAGAGAAAGAAGTTTTCGGCGTTCGCTTTCCCGCCTGCGCAAAAGGTGGAAAGGTAGACTTCCCAGCCGGGGAAAACCTCTGGCAAATTTTACGATCGCGATCCCGTGTCGGGGAGAAACGTAGGGTCGGTTTATGATCGCTCGTCCCTTTCCGGGGAAACCCGTAGCCGGCGATTTATGATCGCTCGTCCCTTTCCGGGGAAAATGTGGGCGGCGATTTATGACCGCTCGTCCCTTCCCGGGGAAACGTTGTCGCCTGCCAGAAGTTTATGACTGCGCGTCGTTTGAAATTTCACTAATTGCGGAAAAAACGGCGCGTTGCGAAAATCGCGTAAACACTATTTTGTCGAACTACAAACGGAGTCTTTCGCGTGTACAAAAATATTTACAGACTATCGTGTACTGCGCGGGAAATTCTGTGGACGCGTGTCGAATTGCTTGTTTACCTAAGAGTTGATATGCGTCTTGGACGAAAACGACTTAACGCAGCGGCGCCTTAGCTGTGCTTCGGTGTTGCTGTGGCTGAAGGTCGTACGGCTGCTGCGAGCGTTGTGTTGTTGTGCCAGGGTAGAAGCTGCTGCTGTGTTGCTGTTGTGCTGCAACGGCGTCTTCGTTCCCCGTGTGGCGTCGGTGGTCGTTGCGTGTGCGCCGGCGTGCCTGCGCGCACCACGTTGAAAGCACGACTCGCCGGCGAGCCTGCACGAGTCGGCTTCGGCGGAGGGTGCGAGGAGTCCTACTCCGCCGTCGTCTCGAACGCTGATGTAATTGCGTTGATGAGACTGCTGAGAGCGTTGATGTTGTTCCTGCGCGTCGTCGCTTCCTTGCATTCGTTTGTGTGCGTGTGTTGTGTGGAAGCGGCGGTATCTCTCGTGGGGAGAGCGTCGTCTGGCGTACCTCTGTGTATGTTTAAGATGTAGTCGGTCGGGGTGCGTGCGTGTGTAGCTGCTGCTGTGTGTGTGTTGCTTTGCCTGCCTGTTGCTTCGCCTCGTGTTCGTCCGTCTTGTAGAAGTTTTTCGGGGTTTTTCTTCCTCGGCGTTCGACGGGGTCACCAGTGAAGGGGGGGGGGCCGTGATGCGTAGGGCAGCTGGGGCATCCGGAGTGTAAAGCCGTAGGTTGTGTTTGTACGTAGTATCTTTATTCTCTCTGTGTGGGTAGCTCTGCCAGACGACTGCTGCGCTCGGGCTCTCAGCGTGGACTGCTGTGCGGGGGAACGCGGGGGTAGCTCGACGCTCGAGCTGCTCGCTCTCTCTCTCTCTCTCCTGCTCTCTGCGAGAGGTGCTGCCACCACGCGGGCGGTGTCCCTACATGTATGTACACAATCATGCATGCCGCGAGTATGTATCCGCGCCGCATACGTGTGCATATACGTGCTACGTGCGTGAATATGAGGAAGTCCGTTTTGTTCATTCACTTTTTTGTCCCTAAAAGTTGCGAAAAAAAATCTCGGGCTACATCGACCGGATAAGGCTTTTTCTGTTCTATAGGAAGTACAGAACAAGAAAAAAATAATTTACCCATGAAATTGTTCTAGTAACAGTGACTTTTTTGGCCATGTTTGTGATTTTATACAGAGATTATTACGCATTTTTTAGTAAAATATTCTGGAATTTTTCGTATGCAAGACTAAATAGGCATATAGATAGGCTGAAAGTATAGGAAAAGATCTGTCATTTGAACCCAAATTTGTTTAGAGCGGATGCACTGATCAAAAGTCACGTAATTTTGAAATAAATGAATTTTTTTTCAGATATATGCTTTCGAAATGATCTACATGAGAAACATATATATATATATATATCTCACTATCTTAAAAGAAATTAAATTAAGACTCATTGGCAGAAGAAAAAAGTTCAAATTTGAGCTATAATACGTTAAAATAGAGTCACTGAATCAAAAGTTACGAGGATTGAAAGAAGAAAAATGTAAAATCGAGAATTTATAACAGCTTAAAGGGAGTCCGAAGCAAAATTCGTTTATTTCAAAAGTACGTGACTTATAATCTGTGCATTATATCCGATCTGGATAAATTTGGGTTCAAATTACAGGTCTTTCACTATACTTTAAGCCTATCTACTATCTGTTTAAAAAAAGAGTGCACCTCAGTTTCCCAGCGAATAACTTGCTGAAAAAAAATCGCACAGAAAAATGAAAAGCCATACAAGTTTCAATCGGGTTATTTAATTTGCATAGCTCTAATATTCCCCTCAATTGATTTATAAGAACTATCTTATGAAAAACTTATTGTTCCAAAGAGCAATGAGTTGTATAACATTTTTTTATTGCCTTTTATATGGTAGTTTTACAATTTTATATTTCACAAACGAAGTTTTAGCAAATAATATTTTTAAAAATCAATTATTACAGAATAAAATTCGAAGAAGATAAGACATATTCACATGCTTGCATAGCTTAATTATTAGACTTAAGTAAAATACTTAATGATTTTTAAGATATACAAATGTTATTATATATTATATTGTTATATCTTGATACAGTCTTGTTTTATATCTTATGGTTTTGCTAATAAATTAGGAATAGTGATATACTTAAAAAGATAATGTTTACTTGTGTAATAATATAATTATAAAAAAGTTTATATACAAATATTTTGAATGTCAGTTGCACATTTTACTAAAAAATTTTTTAATTGTTTACCGTCAATTATTAACAATAATTAATTTGTTAAGTAAAAATAGTAACATAATACACATACTCTGCTTTATTTAAAATGTGACATTGGTTTTTAAAAAATGTCATTATGAAAACATACAAATAATGATATAGAGATCAAATAAATCAGTCAAATATGAAGCATTACTTTCTGATTTTTTACATAAATTGTATAAAATGCTCTGAATATAAATATAGCAAAATAAAAAAACCAGAATATAGAATTTTTTTATAGCACTGTGTAACCTAAATCCGCATCTATGCCACGCTTATCAGTGACCTAAGTAATCCATTACGGCACCCTGCTAACGGCCTTCGCTACGTTCGGGCGCTAACTTACGATTCCGGAATGGACTTCTTATGACACTATAAGCGTAACAGCGTACTTAGGGTAGACAGATGCTATAAAATAGTATACAATACTCGCGTTCGAAGTAATTCTTCATGGCACGACTCTAACCTTACTTGCTACACTCGTGCATTGCAATGCAAGAAAAAGTAGAATCTCGTTCGATTTATGTTACATTTTGCTTTTTTTTTAATGAGACATTAACAAAATGACTAGTTAAAGGAGTGCAATGTTCATTCAGTTGAATAATTATTATATCTGTACCCAGTATAGATATATACATAATTAAAGATTAATTGTGAATTTATGTAAAATCACCTTGATCTTGATATTTTGTTTGTTCTTGTTGTTGTTTAATAAATGCACTCAGTCTGTTCAGCAAAAATTGCTTGTCATGTCCTTCTAATATGAGTTGATTTTTTAGAACTGTTACCATATTTTTATTGGCCATTGATACTGCATAGTAATAGTATAGTAGTAGAATCAGTGCAAGAAATGCTGGAACTCCAAAGCCAGCTGTGCTTACAAAGGATAGAATTGATTTTATCCATATAGGTAGTTGCAAAAATGTAGTTATTAATAAAGCCCATGATGATTCAAGATCCTTGAATGGTCCACAAGCTTTAGAAGGGCTAATCTTCACAATGCAATATCCGATTGGAATTAAAATGAGTATATAGCATATAAGTAAAATAAACATAAACAATGATTGAGATCTACTAGCACAATAAATCTGATTTGATGGCTTGCAATTAATTAAACAGGCAAATTTCTTGATATATAAAAGTAAGAATGAGCCTAAAATAGCAAATAATGGTAATAATGGCGCGAAAAATGCACCCAACCAACAAACGGTTTGCAGGTAAACAATGTCTAAGATATGCTTCGACAAATCGAATTCTTGTTGGCCGATGAATCGTAAAAATTTATTTTCCGAACGTTTTCCTATAAACGATCTTGGAAAATTAATGAAAAATGTCATAAAGAATTGACCGACTAGATCTGTTACATAAAGTTTTAGAAATTGTTGTCCCACAAAAGTTTCCCAACACAGTGGACGAATTGAATTAGTACACTCATCTTCATCAATTTTTCCCGCGATTCTCATGTAAAAACTACTTAGAAGAACTGCTAAAGAAGCTAGCCTGAGGAATATTGTTCGAAACAAAGTAAGTTTAACTACAAAAGAGGGACTGTAATTTTCAAGACTAATAAGGTGACGAAAAATAACTGGCATGGCAACATTCAATAAAACTATGCAGATATATGGCAAAAATTCGAAAAATATTTGGTTTGCTAACTCCATTGTTAACTGGCTAAGTTTTGGGCGATAGGTTGCATTGTTCCCTGTGTAGATCTGATTGAAAGAGAAACGAATGATATAAAATACAAAGATGCCACAAGAGCAGAGTATTAGAAGCACAACTGCATTTACAAAAACACGGACCAGACATAGTTTGAACTTTTCTTCTCTTGTGCGATTCTGTCTTTCTTCCTCAAGTCTTTCTGACTCCAAAAGAATCTGAAACTCAAAACATATTATAATAAAGTACTAATATCATTGCTGTAATTAAAATAATTTTAAAAAATATTACTTTCAAATTTAATAAACAAAAAAAATAATGTAATACTTATAAAATCACCTTTATTTCATTGTACAATGCCTTATGTTTCGTTTCTGAGGCTTTTTCATTATTGATGCAGAAATCCCAACCTCCGAACACAACATTGCAATATCTATAAAATTGTCCTTCACCTTCCACAACTCTTTCCCAAAAACCTTTTGCTGCAGATCTGACTATAGCTATTAGACTCACAGTGAAAATAGTCATCATGACACATATATAGGCCAAAGGTAAATCATAATAAAAATTATGTTTTTCTTTAGGAATATTTGAAGAAGAATATGCTCCATAGAACATGAGACTATATTCAAAAAGATTACTGCCTTGGAAAAAATCCAGAAGGCTTTCATATTCTCTTGATTTGTTGTTATATAATTCAGGACAACAGATTGTGTCTGTAGTGTTGAAAGAGGCACACATCTCGACTCGTGTTGGTGTTAACAGAATAGTAGGCAATATAAGAAATATCACAATAATGGAAAATAAAATAATATTCAAAAACATTATCCACTTGATAAATAGAAAGTATACAACAATACCCATGCCAAAATTGCCACCAATTTTTTTGAGACTAGCTTTCCAAAGCTCCAATTTTGAATAGGTTTCTTTTGCTCTTATACTAAAAGTTTGCCATGCTTTTCTACGTCGCCATTTCAATTGATCAAAACCTTGTAGGCGCAGCTTTGTTGCACTCTAAAAATAAATATTAAAATTGTTAATAAAAAAAAATACTCTATTAAATACTTAGGGAAGTAAATAATCAATAAATCCATAGTAAATGTAAATTAATTACAAAGTCAAAGATAAAAAAGGCAAACAAATACTATGAAGTCATCATTTTACCTCCCATGATAGGTATATTTTCACCACATCTATGCTGGCATAGAAATGGTGAAAACAATAGACTTTGATTTTTAAACCAAAGTAATAAAAATTACTTGTAGTTGATTTTTCAATTGAATTTTCTGTGCCATACAAACAGGCATTGCTTTAATTTGCATAATTTCTTCCCATGTGCGTTCTTCATTCGATAAATTTTCAGATAGATCAGGTAACATGGAAACAGCAGTATCTTGAACATTTGTAGACATTCGTCTAGCTGTATTTGTAGCACATCTTGAACGTGTACTTGTTCTTCTTCGTAAAGTGGTGCGAGGTTCATGTTTTATCCGCTTTGCAGTTGTAGTTGCTAAATAAAAGAGAAAATATTAATTATTACCGAAGTTTAAGAGAAAATTAAGAAAAAAACAAAGCTCCTTTCATGTTAACAATAATTAATAATAACTAATATGGCTATCATACAATAATTTTCCAACAACAATAAATTTAATTGTACCAAAAGTTTTTGCAATCAGTAACTATTTAACATATATATGTATTATAATTTATTAATTACAGGCTACTTACCAATACGTGACTTTTTACTTGGTAACAGAGTTGCTATGTGTGAAGGGTCCCTTTGTAATGCTTGCTGTAAATCAGCTTCAATAGCAGCAGCAGGATAACTCTCTTGATAAAATTCTGCACCAGCTTCCTCCCATCCCTGTCCTCTATCTCCAGCGCGCTTCTTTCTTTCTCCTCCAGACATTTTAACAAACTTTGATTCTCGCACTCAAACTTTTACTCAAAAAACATTGCACATATGAACATATTTTTACTTATGTGTACAAGAATAATTATAACTTTTATGCGAGTAATCTGTACCGCTAGATATTGACGTGTCGTTAACTTGCCAAAAATTCTGCTAAATAAGAATGAACAGGATTTCTTTAAAAGCAAAACAGAGATAAGTTTTTTTACGACAGCGACTCGATGTCATGGCGCTCGTCGCTTATCTCATCGACATTGTGCCAACTTGGTGAGTGTTCTGTGTGTGCCAACGAATATAGACTCTAGGGTGGCACATCTGGTGGTAGAAAAAAGAACTGCTGTAAGTTATACCAAAACAAAGTACCTTAACCTTAAAACGTTAAGGGAACTGTATAGATGAACGGCACGTGTTCTTAAGGTTGATCTTTTCTAACAAAATGTCAGTTGTAGACAAATCAGAAAAAATCTGGGAAAAAAGAAAATGCGCCATAAAGAGGTGCAAAACGCATGTTGGCTCTGGTTTTTTATTACATCGATTTCCTCGTGAAGAAGAATTATTATTGAAATGACTGGAGGTTACGCCAGTGACATCCGTTTCGAACCAGACTTTAATTTGCAGTTTACATTTTAAGCCATCAGATTACATTAATTTAAGTAAATTAAGATTTGTATAATTGCTGACAATTCCAGCAATGTTGGTATCTAAATTTTAAATATTTTTTAATTAATGACTAGATTTGGATTCGTTTAATGATCCACACAATAAAATATGATTTGAATTAAGTATTCTAGTGCCTTCCTCAAAGGGCCTACTACCTCCATTAACATAATCTATCATTTCAAATATTTCGACAATTGCACAAGCCATTTTCGATGCCGATTAAAAAATCTTATATTGCGTTTTACAAACATGAAGATAACAAGTTCAAACTTTCCTCGCATCATCACGTGGTATTGGTATAACTTAGAGAAGCGATGATAGCGACGTCTACCGGGGCTTGGATATGCGAATACAGTGTTGGGGTTCGAGAGAGCCATCATGGGTAGCTTGTGCTACTCATCGGCAATTTCAAACCGTCCAAGCGAGATTAGTCTGATACAGCTAGCTTCATGCAATATTGTCCAAGTTACGCACCACGTTCCTCTTATTCCTCTTTTTCAGCGCGTTTAATTTAAATTCAAATGAATATAACCCTACATACTATATGCACCATTAATACAGATAATATTCATTAACCTTATACACTATAACTTTATATTCTACATGCACTATTAATATAGATATGGCTGATTCTCTTCGAGATCGACCGGCTAAAATTTTTTTTGTTCAAACTATCCTAAATCTCTTCTGCTCGCGGATATATAACTCCTCAAAGTTTTTTAGATTTTTTCCATTAAGCCTCTTCTAGCTGCAGAGGGTCAAAATTGATGAAATCAGGATTTTTGGAATTTTTTGACTATATTCAAAAATGTGTAGCTCCTCAGGAAAGCGGTTTTCAACAAAAATATTTAGAACACTTCTTTTTAAAAAATTTGCTCAGCTTTTCAAAAAAAATATTGTTAAAATTATATATATATATATAATTGCAACTGGAAGAGGCTTGATGAAAAAAATCTAAAAAACTTTGAGCAGTTTGTATTTCCCTGAGTAGAAGAGATTTAAGATAGTTTGAACAAAAAAATATTTTAGCCGGTCGATCTCGCAAAGAATTAGCCATATCTATATTAATAGTGCATGTATTGCATGGGGTTAAATATTATCTGTATTAATAGTGCATGTATACAATTATAATTATAATTATAATTATAATTGTATATATTATGAATATAATATATTATATTCATAATATATTATTGTTTATATTATGCGACGTAGCAATAATTATTGCTGCGTCGTGACCATTGTTGCACGGCCAGCTGACTCACTCTCGGTGAGTTGACAGCTCCTGGAGCGGAGCCAGCGCTCGGTGGAGCTCGCAGGAGTTGCCTCTGACCGACCGCGTGCGGAGCGCAGGATGTAAGATCTCGAGTCACACCTGCGCAGCGCATCGGCGCTCGGGAGGGGGCATGGCAGGAAGCGAGCCGGCGGCCGCACGCACGCGGTTACATGCATGCGGCGGTGTGTAGAGGGGAGAGCGCAAGTGTGAGCGTGAACGAGAGAGAGAGAGTCGGCGCGCGCGGGAGAGAGACATTTGGCGAAAGTGGAAATCGAGTGCGTGTGAGATAGAGAGAGAGAGAGAGAGAGAGAGAGAGAGAGAGAGAGAGAGAGAGAGAGAGAGAGAGATGAATATAGTGGCGCGAAGTTGACGGCGTTTGGAGCGCTCAGAGTTGACTTTAGGTTGACTCGCGGACGTCATAAAGACGTATAGAGGAATATTCGGACTAGGGATCTTTGATGACTCGATATATGTATCTCTAAGATTTAGTCGAGGATGATAGAGGCTCTTCAAATATCGCGCGGCTTACAGATTATCTATAGGTGGAGCCACCGGATGGATATCGACATGATTGATTGATTGATCGATATCCATAAAGGGGGCGCGAATTTGCATTTTGAGGAAATACATAGAGGACGTTAATTGATTTTCTAACCAATGATAAAATTGGATTTGGAAAAGAGGGCGCTGGGGAAAATCACGGATAGAGGAATAAATTAGTGGTGGTATATTAATGGCCAATAGAGGATTTATTTCAGATAAAGGACCAATTGGAAAATTCGGTGATCAGATCGACGCTTCCGTGAAGAAGGAGGCCGGGTGGGAAAAACGCGGCATCTTTCCTCGGACGAAGCGTCGACCGCGTCACTCTGTCGGCAGACGCCTTGGTAGTAGTCCGCACTTTGATTCCGTCACTGGCAATTGGAGTACAAAGTTGATTTTTCAGCAGCTATTGCTTTCTTCGCTCCTTTCGTTTTTTTTGGAAGCCATCTTGGTGCTGTTGGGGATTTTGTTGAGGAAGCTCGGAAGAGGCGTTTTTCTTTGGAGGCAGTGTTGTGGAGGGAGATTGGCAGAGAAGTTGTGTTTGAGTCGTTTCATAGAGGAGATCGGTAATATTTTATATTACATATTTGTGGTAGATAAATATTTGTGGCGGAGATTATCTTAATAGAGGATTGAGGCGATCGTTGGCGTAGAGGAAATTTCGCGTTTCAAGTCTGGACTCGTGACTTCCCTTTTGTTTTACTAATATAAATTAGAATCATTGTAGAGGAATTTTCGCAGTCCCATTTTATATAGCATTACCGAGCAGCCTTGGAATTGGTGATATGGCCGCGTGCCCATGATTGTATTTCGAGTCATTTAAATCTGTTTGTTCAGACAAATAATTGTATGGAAAGATTAGAATATATCTGTGACTTATTATCCAATATATATTTGTGTTTAACCATTTTCAACCCGATTGCCACCACTTCCCGCTTTTCACCATTGCAGGAATTTCACGAGCCAGAGGAAAAGAAGAAAGCCGCGTATCTTAGAAATATTTTGTAAATAACTGGAATCCCCATGCGGGCGGGAAAATTCCACGTTACAATTATGAATACTAGACCAAGAGCAGCGCGCTTCGCGCGCTCTAATTTTTCTTGCAGTTTTTTCATAATTTAATAGTACTCAGAAATACTTAAAATAATCAAATTCGATTTTTATTTTGAAAATTTTGAAGAATTATTTCTCTTTTAAAAGTTATTTTTAAAAGTACAGTTTTTAAAAAGAACTTATCGAACTGTGCATAGGTATATCTATATATGAAGAACTCATGAACCCATTGTCGATTCTATTGTGTATAAAATAAAAACAAATCTTTCTCGATTTCTTGTACCTGCACTCTGCTTGCACGCAGATCTTTTTTGCCATTATATTAGGCGAGAATGTTAGATCAACATCAGCGGGCTTCGCGCGCTCTAACCTCAAACTAACGCATTCACCGGAAACACATGAACCATGACACATGAACATATTGGCTCTGGAGTCTTGACGCATGCGCACAACATCAACCAATCACAATTCGTCTTCAGCGGCTTCAAAACATCCGGTCATGACTTTTTATTAGTGGGATAATTATAATTATATTCATTTAAATTTAAATTTAACGCGCTGAAAAAGAGGAATAAGCGGAACGTGGTGCGTAACTTGGATAATATTGCGTGAAGATAGCTGTATCATACTAATTTCGTTTGGACGGTCTGAAATTGCCGATGAGTAGCAAAAGCTACCCCAACACTGAGGGTTTAAAAGAACGTTGCCGTGCTAAACAGAGTGGACGAAAACTTGGGTATAGTCAGTTAGTTACTATACCCAGCCACCCGCAGCGCTGTATGTTTGCGTACAAGTATATATAGATATACTGATACAGCTGCTCTACATTTTATATGTTTGTTGTATATTTTTTCACTATCAATCAAATATGCCGTTCGACTATCAAAAAATATTTAGAATAATTATTATAATCCCAAAATTTAATTGCATATGATATATATATGCAATTAAATTCAATTGCTCTGATATTGTTCGGAACAAGACTCAAATCGGGTATCAATAACAACAATAAATTCAGTTGCAATAATAATTTCGCACTTTATTAAACAATTAAGGAAGAGGACCGCGCTTGACCTCTTTCTCTCTCGAATCATTGCGTGGAACTGTCACTATGCATATTAATCGCCGCCGAAACCGTCATCGATGACAGCCGAGAACGGACAAAGAAAGCCGAGCGTACTTTTCTTACAGCATGCTCCTTCGCTCTCACTGTATTCGCGGCCTGACCGGATAAAACAGGCACCTTCATTATTTTCGTGCATTTCTATCCGGAACAATACTCCCCCCCCCCCGTACAAAATTAGTATTATTTTGTACCATTTACAAGTTACCTTTCGTTCTACATTAAACTGCTCTGAATATCTAATCATCCAACATTCAAATCGATAACAATTTCAAATCCAAATAACCAAAAACAATGTCTAAATTCTTCACATATGTCAATGCTTTTAAACTTATTTCTTTTGACCATCGCAATCCTAATTTTACCTCGTATAACTACGTCTATACCGAGCCTATGTGTTCAGCCCGAATGTGTGCCATACAAACAGCTCCTCGATCCGTACATCTGTTTTACTTATTGTTTCCATATTTAAATCCTACTTGGCTAAATTAAATTTTTACGAGTTTCTACCATTTTATAAATTTCTACCATTGTGCTGCCAGTACTTTGAACGATTACACGGGTCCAAAATTACGTAGTTCTCGGCATTTGCCCTTCGCCTCCGAAAAAACCGCGCAAAAACTCGGCAAGAGAAAATGGCATCGGACACTTACAAATTTGCAAACACACATTCATTGACTGATAAAATGTTTTGCTAAATTACTAATTACCAAAACACTTGCCCATGCGTGCAGCCGAACCATGTACCTGGGCCCTAGGCAAATGGTGACAGCTCGCACAACCAAGTTTATGCAAATACTTAATTTTTGTTTAAGAGGTTCCACAACTTTGACCACTGATACTTTATTTATTTTTACCAGTCAAAGAACTCTGAACTAACCCTAAATTATGGGCTATCGCTCTGACTGATTCAAACAAAAAATTTCTCTTTCGTCGATTGATTGATTAAGCTAAATTAATAATCTAATAAGCACCCTAGACGTCCAAGTTACATTCTTACACGGCTGTTGTGATTGTAGTCTCTAAACTTTTGAAAATTTTAAGTTTATGTAAGCAACTCCACGTTATCTTACTAATCCTTTTGCGTATTTGTTTGTTGATTAATTAAACATTTTCAACAAAGTCGAAATAAAATATCAGTAAGACAAACTATAGATGTGATATTTCAAATCACTGAATACAAACGTGGAGTATATGCTCCTGATACAACTCTTATTCTCTTAGATATTCAACGCTACCAGCGCAATATTTTAGAATTTCTCAAATTTTGTGTCTATTACCGCGACGACTTCGCTATACAGTAAATTTTTGCTTTGATTTCAATACTTTGAAGTACATTAATTTTCTTATTTTATCCAACTTACGCCTTTTAAACATCAATCTTTTTTGTTTAAAACAACCGTCTTTCAAATATTTACCTATCAAGCATTCTTTATAAAGATCTTGTCATGTTTTCACCATATGCAATATTTATATTAATCTCTGGAAACATGGTCAATCCAAGCATAGAAATTGATAAACCTCATTTGCGATCTTTGCCTCATAAAATCAAAATGAAGTTCAATTTCAGAAACTAAGAATTTTCATTAAAAAAATACATTTTCGATATCGAGGCTCAGACAGCGACCACTATTGTCATCAAATTTTGACTCAGGTAGACATGAATAAACAAATTATCTACGGCGATCCAGCTCGATACCATCTTTGCGGCTCCCACGAAGCTCCACAGCGCGAGGAAGTGCCTCCCTGCTGTCCCGATCCGGGTCAACACCAGGGCTTCTCTTGCCAGACCTCCGCAACTCCGGGTGCGCTCCCGGTTGCCCAAATCGATCTGACGTGCACCTGAATGTCACGAATCACCAGCGAGCATGTCTTAGGTGCCCGTCGTCTAGTTATTCGGCCGCTGAGACACCTATACATAATCATCATGTCTACCTTAGCTTAATGGTTATGCTCCAATAACTTTGGACTTTCGTACCAACCGCGGTCTACTTGCTCCCAAAAACGTCGAGATCTCTCGCCAAGAGGTCACGCAGTGATCAAGTGCGCACCCCCTTGTTGATGCTCAAAATCTCGCCGCCCCGAGCATAGCGTTAACTGATTGTCTGACGAGAGCTCAAAGTGCATACAAACTACTTGAGTTTACTGTAAACACAAAAATTACGCAGCGCCTCTAAAACTTACTGCGTATTATGCAATTACTTTTATCATCACGTCTGTCATTTTGCATTAGCTAATTTTCTTTTTCTTTTTCATTCACCAATATTTTCCGCTCATACTTCAATTGACCATTTTCATGATTCTATATCTATAAGTGCATTAAAATTTCATTCATTTCTTTTCTTGTTCACTAAGAGTATTTCCATTTTCAATCACTGAATAACATGAATTTGCAGCTATAATCAATTATACATAGTGCCTCGAAAGCTTACCATGTATTGATCTTTTCGATATTTACTATAATATCGCTATACAGCGCCTCTCAAGCCTACTGTATAGCATTAAAGAAAGAATTAATCTCATTCTCAAATTACGCAGCGCCGCACTGAAGGCCATTGCGTATTATACTCTGTGCATTCTCGTCTCTTTTGCTTCCCAATAATTCTTAATGTTTAACTCATAAGAATTATGCATCGATTCTCCTTAATAAATTTGTTATTGCAGATATTGCTAAAACTCAATTAATTAATAAGTGCCAAATTTTCCTTCAAATCTAAACTGATCAAACATACTACTTTGATGAACTTGCTAGTTGGTTAACTATATTCGCAGCTCAAACACGACAAAATCCTTATAAGTATCTATCCTATCCATTATAATAAACCTCTAAAGAAAGAAAGGCTTCGCATCTCTTAGCTTCGCGCCGTAGTTGTCCTCGGTGATGCTTCCATTCGGCGTACCGTTCCCTGGGATGCGACGATAGTTGCGAAGAGCCATGCGAAGCTACACGCTTCGTCTGAGTCATCGATGTCGCGATTGTGTACCTCTCAGCTTCAAGTCATCTCTGCCGTTGATGCATATTCTACCATTTCTGCTTGATAGATGGTTGATTAATTTTCTTCCTGAAACACATTTTCATATGCAGTATATTTGCACTTCGCAGATATTAAAACTTATATTGAACTGTTAAGTATTCAGCTGCTTTGCTTTATCTTTAAATATTCGCAGAATAATTGATATCGCGCGCGCTCACGACTATATACGATGGCGCCTGCCAAAGCGTTACTCGGCTGTAACTTGACACCTTGCTTTCAAGTTTATGTCGATAGTCCAGCGTATGACTCGAGCTTCCACTATGCTTCGCACTGATTATTTTTGCATCTGTGAATCTGCCTTAATAATTCTTATTCCTCAATCATATGAAAATAACAATCGATTAATAACATTTTGTTGTTAACGCGTTGTTGAAATCTACATATTATTATACTTCATTATCCATTAATTTTGCTTGAGCTAATTTAATTCCTTAGAACAACATTTTTATCCCGAAAGATTTCTGCAAAATAAAAGTCATTCCATAAAATACATCTACTTTGTAGTCGATCTGTACTTCGCGGTCATTTGCTTTCTTTAAATGCAATAATTTTAACGCGTAAGATTCTACATCTATTCTATTTAATGCTAGAACAGATAAATACTTCCGCTTTCGTTTATTTCTTCGCGCGTCAAAAATGTAAATCTGTTTTCTGTGTTCCTATAAATCTATTTTTGACAAATTATTTAAATTCAAATCGATTGCAGTCATTACGCACTTATTTCAATCTGCCGCTTGTGATTCGCCTGTACATTTTACTTTATTCGGGCTTTACCCTTTTAAATAGCGCATAAACACAAGTACTTATCTTTGAATATTATTTTTCTGTTCGACGTTGATCAACGCCATCAAAATGCTAAAGTTTTAATCTCCCATGAAATTTCGCCACTAGCTGCAACTCGTTGATCACGGCTTCGTCTCGGTATCAATCCATCTGTGCGTCTTTGTTTCGTCTTTTTTCTCGCCTCTACGTGTGATTGAATCGGCTTCAACTACTGCATTCCTCCTTACATCTTGTCGCATATAATTTGTGTAGCTTCGTCTTCTTTATCAAAATTCTTGTTCGTCCGCATTATCGTTCACCGTATTTAACAGGCGGATAAAACAGGCACCTTCATTATTTTCGTGCATTTCTATCCGGAACAGATATAAAACATAAGTGAAATATTCTTATACAACCCAAATACGTTTAAATTAACCCTAATACACTCTGAACACGTTTAAACTCAAATAAAACATAAATAAACAAATTATCCCCTGGAGGGGCGATGATCATATGTAACAAATGATGTTTCGATAACAACGATGTGATTGGGCAAGTGGTCTAAACAGATGCTTAGTAAGTTTATGCACCTGGGTTCGAATCCAACCTCGGGCACATTTTTTTTATGATTATTTAAAATTAACAAGAAACACTGAGAAACTCTATTTCATTTATTTCAAGGGCATAGTTCATACGGTGATATTAATTCATGATTAAGAAATCATTTAGTGTATTTTTAATCAGGAACCATAATAAACAAAATTATTTAAAAAGAAGATCACCGGTATGAAAATGATTAGTCAATTAATTAATGATTACTTTATTAATCGTAATTGATTTTTTCAAAGGTTAATCCTTTTTTTAATCATATAGTTTATTATGTTACCTAATTAAAAATATTACACAATTTATTAATTATTTATTAACCATTAAATCCGAAATGAACAAATTTTAATGCTGATTTCCACACGTGATTTTGAAACCAACAAGGGTCTTGAAAGTTTATAGTTTTATATTTTTCAAAAAATATAAGAAAAAATCGCGTGTTTTATTTGGATTTTAGCAATTTTCCGAATCTCTAGATAACATTTAATCTAATAAGCACGGGATCCCGAAACTTGGACTTATATGCTTCGAAATATTTTGATTTGTATCATTGAATTAAAAATGTCGTCGGAAATCAAAAACTTTATTTAACACTGACAATTTTTTTTTTCTCAAAAACTATCATAAATATTTGCTAAGAATAAAAATATCTTATAATTAGTGAAAGAATTCTTTAAAATTTTTTCAGATTTATTCAAATATGCAAAAAATTAAGAGCATTTTTTGATGAATTATGATATATTTATTGTAACATATTTGAAAGTTTATAGTTATAGAGAGAAAAAATAATTAATAATAATAATAATAATAATAATAATAATTAATCGAATTTTTTTTCGAAAATATAAACTTTTAAATAATTTTAAAAATAACAAAACAATTCATCAAAGAATGTTCTCAATTTTTTCATACTTTGAAAGAACGTTTTTCAATTTTTTGATGTTTCAAAAAATCAAAAACTGTACCGAATTAATCTGAAAAAATTTCAGAGAATTCCTTGACTAATTATAAGATATTTCTATTCTTAGCAAATTTTTATAAAAGTTCGTTTTCTACTCAGATTAAAAGTTACCTAGAGATTCGGAAAATTGTTAAAATGCAACTAAAATACGCGATTTTTTCTTATATTTTTTGAAAAATATAAAACTTTAAACTTCCAAGTCCCTTGTTTGTTTTAAAATGACGTGTGGAAATCAACATTAAAATTTTGTTAGTTTGGGATTTAATGGTTAATAAATGATTAATGAATTATGTAACATTTTAAAGTAGGTAACATAATAAACTAAATAATAAAATTAAATAATTTTGTTTATTATGGTTCCTGATTAAAAATACACTACGTGATTTCTTAATCATTAATTAATATCACCTTATGAACTATGCCCTTAAAATAAATTAAATATAACTTCTCAATGTTTCTTGTTAATTTCAAATTATCATTAAAAAAATGTGCCCAAGGTTGGATTCGAAATCGGGTGCATAAAATTACTGACCATCCGTTTAGACCACTTGCCCAACGACAACGTTGTTGCCTGAACTTCATTTATTATATATGATCATCGCCCCTCCAGGGGATAATTTGTTTATTTATGTTTTATTTGAGTTTAAACGTATTCAGAGTGTATAAGGATTAATTTGAATGTATTTGCGTTGTATAGGAATATTGCACTTATGTTTTACATTTGAGCAATTGAATTTAATCAAATATACATATATTGCATGCAATTAAATTTTGGGATTATAATAATTCAATATTATAAATAATTATGAAATAATTTTTTGTCATTTGCAAGCTCGGACACCTGTATTAGGTTGAACTAGCGTCTAAGTGCGAGAAAGACAGAGCAATAAGAATATTACGTCTGGCGCCATCCCACGGAGACTACAGAACTAATCGTTTTGTGGACACGCGGCCCTATGCTAACCGTTCTTCTATACCCTAGTCTATATTCATTGATTATGCTGGAAGAGGGTCTGTCTACACAATAGGCCTACACGGAGGTGTAACGTATTGCATACGCAATCACGTGATCGCGTACGCGACAAAAGCGCGAGATTTGAAGTCGTCAAAAATTAAAAGAAGTCAAGGCATTTCTATCGGTGGTCACTTAACATTAGGAAATAGATATAGAATTATAGATTTAGATATAGTACATTAAGCAGAGCAGTTATATTATAAGGATGGGGAATTAGCACTCGTAGCCTAATAAAGCCTAACATCGGGGAAACACTCGAAGCCTAATGACGGGGAACATCATAAAACATTGTGAAATCGAGGCGAGCGCAAGTTTGTCAAGGGCTAGTGATGGAAAAACCCGGTGGGTCTATTGGGGTATGAGAACGACGGCTCGGCGCCTAAACCTCCTTAGCTATGGGTGTCCGCGCTCGACTCTATGCTCTTCCTCGCAACGCACTCATTCGTCAGCTAAGGGTAGCGTTAGCAGCTGATTGGATTCTACGATCAACCAACATCAGCCCCTCACCAGAGACTGGGCCCAGCAGCTTCACCAGGGAGCGAGCAGTCAGTTAGAGATGCGCCATGAGATAGTGTAGTTAGTGCTCGGAAATTTTTTTTAGCTGCTGAGTGTATTAAGAAGTTTTAGTAAAATATACATAAGTCCCGTAGAAGGTTATTCTACGGATTTGTTAACCTAAAATCAAAGTGTAGTTTTTCTTTCATCGCAGACATTTCTATCGCGATTGAGAAAGCATTTCTGTGCTCGTTTGAATTGCCCGCGTGTTTATAGTACAGCGTTCGAAAAGACGAAGAGGGAAAGGGTATACGTGACACGGCGTGGGTGTCTTGAGTGATACAACGCTGTTGTTTGGTTTGTACGTAAGGTTTTTTGGACTTGTCTGCGGTTGCCAGTGGGGTGCGTAGCGCTCGGGCTCTCGGCGTTGACTGATGCACAGGGGGAAGCGAGGCGGGCTCGACGCTCTAGCTGCTCTCTCTCCTAGCTACTCTCCTTGAGAGTTGCTGCCACTACTCGGTGGTCTCCCTACACTACTCCCTTCGAAATTTTTCTTTTTAAGAAAAGACCAGGGGGTGAGTGTGGTTTGATTTTAATTGGTAAGAATGTGTGAAAGTGTGGTTTTAGTTTTCCGACTCCATAAGAATTGGTTACAAGTTGTTTTAAAGTTTGACTCTTGAGAGAATTTTTGTTTGCTATGAGAGGTTGCGAGACTCGGGGTGATCCTAATGTACTGCTCGTCTAAAAGCTCGTCTCGTCTGTAAGTGCCTATGATGAGATGTGGATGTCGATGACTGTGAAGTTCCAGATGCGTCTGTACGAGCGGCCGACGTCTGGTAGACGTCTTGCGGTTCCGTAGGTGTGAATGGCGATGCCAATTTGTTGCTTCGGCAGTGGTGCAGATCTATTATTCTTCATATGCCGCTAGTCGTGTTTCGATTGAATTGACTGCGGTTGTTGATAGTTGCAGGTCTTCTGCCGTGCAACTCCAGTCGCAAGGAAGTGTGCAGTTTATGGCGTCTGCGCCGAATCGATGATGGTAAAAGCATCTCGTGTGCTTGCTGTTCAGTATCAGTATCAGAAAGTCCCTGGAGGTGATACCGGCGGCCCGTGCTCGGGGACGTACCGGATCTCGCACTCAGATCTAGCCCATTATGCCTTTCCTCCTGTTCCTTCATCATTTACTGTTAAACATCCTAACGGACACCCCACCTGGCCTAACCTAGTTTCCTATCTATAGCCCTTATCACGCTAAGGACCGGCAAAAGCTTCTGCGTTCGGATAAATTCCGGATCGACGAAGGGTACCTCCCGTGCCCCCAAAAGCCGGGCATCTACACACGAGGAGCTGCGCGGTCTCCTCCCTCCACCCGACCATCTGCACCTTGCATCCCTCCTCCCCCGCATATTTATCTTGTATAGGTGATATCCCACCCGCCAGTGTCCGGTCAAGAACCCCAGGATCAGCCTGAGTTCGGTCCTCCTTGACCTACTCAGGGCGTTCAACCATTCTTGGGGTGGTTCATCCCCCAGCATGCATTTCGCTTGTTGAGGTCCTGCTATCCCCCTCCATTTCCTCTCCAGCTCCTCCTGGAGCCACCTTTTCACCGCGCTATCCACTGGCTATTCCTCCCACTTGATGGTCCGGGAAATGCTTCCTGAGCAGCTCTGAGAGAGCATCCTCCGCACTTTCCGCTCAACCCTCTCCTACCTTGATTGTGCCAGCCAGGGTGCCCTTGGGATGCTGGAGTATCCTGCACAGCCTGGCCGTATCCTTGAGGTCCGTCCACGTGTTGCAGGCCCTCCTCCACCCCATGGTCCTGGCCTCCTCAATGGCCTTCTTGTATTACCTGCGCGCTAACCTAAATCTATACATATCCTCCTCCGTTCTGGTTCGGTTGGACCTATTTCGGAGTCTTATTACGCCCTTACGTAGCTTCCTCAGCGACTTAGTCCACCAGCGTGCTCCCTTGGGTTTGACCCTTCTCCTGAGTCTACAGTTTTCCTCATACGAGTTCAGGATAACTTCGGTAAGAATCTCGCAACCGTGCTCGATATCCTCTGCCCTCAAATAGGACCTCGGAAAGGTACCTATCCTCGATGCTAGGCTCTCCTTGTAGCCTTGCTAATTGGTCTTCTTTGGGT
Organism: Philotrypesis tridentata; assembly: GCA_018906965.1. Lineage (NCBI taxonomy): Eukaryota > Metazoa > Arthropoda > Insecta > Hymenoptera > Pteromalidae > Philotrypesis > Philotrypesis tridentata. The sequence continues at coordinate 43,735 of JACCIB010000529.1, forward strand.
TTCTCCCATAAGTTGCCAACGTACTTTCGCCACCAATGTTGAACACAATCTCTTTGTGATCCGACATCCTAACCTCTTCCGAGACCCTCCATTCCTTTAACTTTAACCACAGAGATCTCGTTACGAGAGTGATGTCAATGACTTCCTCCCTTATCGAGTTCTCAAACGTTGGTTTACTGTCTACGTTCATTACATCCATGTTCGTGGTTGCCAGGAACCCCAGCAGACCTTCCCTCTCTCATTTATGTCAGAACTTCTCCGCACCGTGTGGTGTGCGTTTGCATCGCATCCCATCACCAGCTCGGTTCCATTCCTCTCGCACTCCCTAACTAGAGCCTCTACTTCGTCTGGCGGGTATTTCCCCTCATAGGGAAAGTACGCCACTGCCTCGAGTAGGTCCTTTGTAACTCCTCCTGCCGTATACTTCACCCTGGCTGTGGCCAGGTCCTTCGTGCAGTACCTAGGCACTGTCTCAGCCTGCAGTCCTTTTACAATGATACACGCTCTTACAGAGTTCTCTGCACCACTGATCGGAGTTTCGCAGCTGTTTAAACCCGCAACCCTGCCTTTAATAATCCAAGGTTCTTGAATTAGGCAGATACCTGTGTCTACCTCTGCTATGCGCTTAGCTAGAACAACCGTGGCGCTTTTGCAGTGGTGTAAGTTGATCTGCGCGAACGCAATTGTGGTTGCTGCTACAGAGCTAGCCCCCATGGTCGCGCCCGCGCCTTGCCTCGTCCCCTTAATTATCATTAGGGATTCCTTCCTCTGTGGTTTCCTGCCCCCACTTCTGTCCTGGTGGTTTCCACCTCCATGGCATTCTCCTCCTTCTTTTCCCCTTGTTCTTCGTCTTTTCCCTTCAGGGAGACGACATGCGCCCTACTACTCCCCAGAAAAGGTCGCCAGTGTAGGGCCTTCAACACCTCGACGTACTCCCCTTCCAGGAGTATCCTCACAACCATCTCGTCCCTTCCCCCGGCCTCGACCCCTTTGGTGGCCTTCTGAGAGCCAGTCACCACCCAGGTTTCAGCCTTGAGGGTCGGGTTTTATCGCCCTATATTCTTGATCACCACCTTAGGATCCTTGGATCCCGGGCAGTAGATCAAGGCCCTAGTCATCTTGGCTAGTTCCCCCATGCCAACCGCCTTGACCTGGAGTCCCTCGTCCTTCCACTTCTCTACCTTTCCTAGCAACTATGACTTTTATATTAATTTTATATTTCATGTTGTGTTTTCTAGTTTGTGAATAAAGTTTAACTCTAAATAAATATTTTAATGCCTCTATTTTGTGATCATAACAATTGTCATTTTCTTCATCAAATCAAGTTGGATTAAATTTATTTGTGTCAGCCTCTGCGCATTCCACCAGAGCTTCTAAAAGATATTTTTCGTGCCAAAATCGCTCTTAATTTTGTAAAAAAGACTCAAGCTGAATTGATACTATTTTTATAAAATCTTTTGAAGGCCTTATTAAATGATTGATTTTTTGAGCAATTTCATTCTTCTCTTGATACTCTCTACAAGCAATATAAACTTCATCACTATCTATTTCATCTGTTAAGTGTCTTATAAAATTTTTCTCACATTGTTCACACGGAATTTTTTGAAGACTCTTTTTTACTACGTTCCCCACAAAATAAGTAATGGAATTCCTTTCAAAGTTCTCTTTGTATTCAATGAATTCAAAATCAAAAATATCTTCTAATATTAAGGACTCTTCATTTATTGCATCTATTTTATCATCAACTTCTCTCAAAAGATTCTGTCTATCATTCTCTGTTAATTCAGATGTTGAAATTGTTTTATAAATTGGAATTAATGGTGGAACTTCGTCATAATTGACGTTTCCTTTATGTGAAATTTTTAAAAATTTAGATGAAATAATGTGGCGAATCGACAGTCGAATTATTCGAGCAGTAGGGTTGCGATTAAAGCCACCTCTAGCACGTAATGCACTTATTCTATGCTCTGCTGGGTCGGTGTTACACAATCTTGTTGCAAGTACAAAATCAGGTGAAATGGATTTTAGTTTGTTATACACACCTAGAAATGCTGTAACAGTAAGTTCCATACCCTTAAGGGGTTATGACAGTGTTAAAACCTGAAAGAAAAAGAAAAATTGTTAGTGTTGTAAAAAATTAATAGATATATAAGTGCTCTAAAAACTATATTTTTGCTTTCAAATACAAGTATTATACATCACTTTTATGCATAAATAATATGCATAAAGTGAGTGTAGCATTTAAAAACAATTAAAGGTGTTTGCTTACCAAAAAACATCATTTTCATCACTTTTGTTTGCTTGCCGCATGTTTCTGATGGAACCATACCATCAATCCTGTTGAATCAAAGTGCCAAATCTTCATTATGAGTCTGGTCTCAGACTAAGTGGAACAGATTCCTGAAAAACACAAAATTAATATAATTAATTAAACATATATTGACAATATTAATAATTATAGTGAATGTTACATATGTAAACATACGTAACATTCACTTTGAACTTATTTTTGCCAACACTGTTATTACTAATTAGTTTCCAATACTTATCTCAATAATTTTTCTACTCTGCAGAAGCTCTTGCACTTTTGAAACACCACTAAGGTTATAAGCATTGCTACAGCAGCTAGCAGACTAACTGCACTGATCTAGTGTCTTGAATGAAAAACAGTTGTTTGGCAGCTTTCGGCTGTTTTATAGAAAATTCTACTATACCGATCAAACAGTAATCTTCATTCTCGACAAGACGCTGTGAGCCACAACCTGTTCGAGTGGCAAATTCAAATTTTTTGAATGCCTTTACTTTAACACATTGAGTTTAGTAACATAAAATGACACATAGAAAAATTAATTTTACGGATTTTATTTATTTTACGGAAATAAAGTCATAACTCTTGAGAAAAAAACTGTTTGTAAAACGGTTTTTAAGTCGTATTTTCAGTAAGATTTCTCATGAAATTACTCTGTAAAAAGTGTGGTAGAACAATCCTTTCCACAAGTTTCGCCTAATTAAAATATTTAAAAATCACGATTTTTCAAAAATTTACTTGAAACAGATTTGTTAGTTTTTTGTTGATATCTTCGAGGAACATATTTTTAGCCCAAAACGGCTTTCAGGACCATATTCTACAGACTATTATCTATGAAAAAAGTGAATTAAAAAAATGGGTATTTTCAAAATTTTAACACTGTCATAACCCCTTAAAGCAGGGGGGGCTTACATATTCTCCATTTTTGAGAATTCGCCATTTTGCTACATTATTTCTAAACTGTTGTAACCGCACTATTATCTCTGGATTACGATCTGCTAATGGTCTTTTTAAAACGTTAAGATTTTTTTCGGTTCTTGAGTTACAAGCATCGATAACTGCATTCATTTCTTTCGCAAACTTAGCTGAAACCTGCCAAGTTTGCGATTCTAATGCATTTGAAGAACCTGCTGTATAAATAGCAGAAAACATTCGTGCACTGAGGAATTGAAATGCTCTTTTCACGTTCATTGCTTCAAATGCATTAGGATTAAAATGAGTTTCCGATAAATGACTTAATAAATTTGAAGTTCTACTAAAAGAATCGATTCGATACCTCTGTATAAAATCTTGAAAATCAACTATTATTTTTCCATCTAAATAAATGACTTTATATTTTCTTAATTGATAAATTAAACTTTTAATTAAGTGAGGCCAATCAAAAGACGCAAAATAATTATTATCATTAATTTCAAATCGCGAGTCACATGATTTTACATTCAGTAATTTAAATGCTTTTTGATTGGATGCACCTTGATCGCACGCAACTAATTGAACAAGTGCCCCAATATCTTTAGCATAATTAAATGCATTACTAACTATTTGAAGCAACTCCTCACCTGTTGCTCCTTTACCCGTAAAAAAATAAGCAAAAAATTGTCTCCAAGGATTTTTCACATTGATACCGTCTAAACAAAGGACTAAAACTTGTTTGGACACTTCTGCCCTTCTTCCTAAAAATCCTAAATCAACTAAACCTTCGATCATATCATACTTTTTGGAATATTCTTCCCAAGCTTTAGTCGACATTTCATCCCATTTTAAAGCACAAAATCGTTCTGACAAAGCTTCTCTGATTAAATTTAATAAATTCAATGAAAATCCTGGTTCTATAGAAATTTCAGAAACCCAACTTCTAACAGTTGATTCGGCAGGTAAATTTATGCCAGCATTCCTTAATCGAGAATAGCAAGAGGCTGAGTGAAAATAAATCAATTTACATAAAATTTTTTCTTCTTCTGTATAATGGCTATTTTTTTTATGAAGCTGTAACTTGATCATTGTGCGCGAAAGTGGATTAGTACATTTATTAATGTCTAAATACGTATCAATCTCCATCTGCTTGCATACTTTGTTATATTTTGACTTTAATCTATTAAATTTCGCACTTATATTTTTAATATTACTTTGCATTAATCGAATTTGTTTTTTTATCTTCAAATTTTGATCTTTTGTTTTTCTAGAAATTTTTAATTGTTTTTTTAATATATTATTTTCTTTTCGCAATTGTTTAATTATATGTGAATTAAGTTCCACATCTGGATTTAAATCTAAATTCGAAATTTGTGTCTGAATGTCATTTGATTGAATATCTGGTTCTTCATTTAAATAATCAATATTACTATCTTCGTCATTAAAAGAAAATATTTGCTGTGCAGATGGATATGTTTTGATAATATTTGACTTATTAACATTCTCATTATAAGTTTCATTAATGCTATCAATATTCATGTCATTAGAATTTTGACTTACCCCATGGCTATTATTCTCAGTATCTGCACTTGAAGCTGCAACTGTTGCCTGCGTCTCTAAAGTATTAATCGAAGAAGACTCTTGATTGTGAGTTGGATTAGATATTGTAAGTTGCAAAAATTTTTCTTAAATATTCCATGGTACAGGATAACTGTTCTGTTGCAATCTACCCGTTGGTAAAATTCAATCTCTTGAAAAATGATCAGAACACAAACCAAGACCTTTCAGAGTATTCTTCGATAAATTCTTCAAAAGTGCGTTTCCTGTAAAGAGAAAAATAAAACATGTAGAAAACGTGTAGAATTCAAATTTATTTTATCATACTAATACACATTATTTAAACATTAAATTGTTATAGCAACTTTAATTGAGAAATTACATTTAATCAAAAAACGTATATTTTTCGAAAAATTGTCTAGTAATCATAATAATTGTTTGAATTAAATAGTTTTTTTTAAGTTTTTCGCGAATAATTTTTTTGCCACTCATTTTATGCAAAAAAAGGTAGAGGTAAAAGTTCTTTAGAATTGAATTTCTAATAAGAAATATGTGTTCCCGAATGCGAAATTAACTTTTTTCATCGTTAAATTGTTAAAAAAAAAAATTTTTTTTTCAATTTTTGATATTGTAAGTTTCTTCAAAAAAAGATCATTAACATCGGATAAGCTCTCAAATATGACATTTAGTGAGAACAACATAAAAATTGATGTCCGATCTCGATATTTCAAAATAGCGTCTTATTGCAAAATTATTTACCCTAAAATTTCAAATTCATTTTCTAACTGCCCATGGAAAGATAAATCGATGCAAACGCGTTTAATCGATAGCTTATCACGTACTTAATAAACGCTAAAAAGAACTTTTTTAAAAATTAATATTTAGCAACTTTTTTAGCAATAAATAGTTTTTATTTTCGCCAATTTTAAAGTTGAAAAAACGCGGTAAAATGAGTCTTAAAGTACGTAAAAAACCATGAATTTTCATATAAATTTTGTTCAGATCCGACCAATAAGAGCTGAGATACGTAATTTTTTTCACTCGGCGATTACGCCAAAACTACTTCGTATTTTTAGTTGAAATTTAGTATAGTGCTTGCTCAAATAATATTCTAAATGATGACATTTTTTTCAATAGCTTTTATGGACTTAGTTTCTGTAAAACAACCGATGAACGCCGACAGGATTCGTCCACGTTAGTTGTAATTTGATTATCTCGGTAACAAAAGCTGCTATTGCCATACAATTTTTTTTCATTTAACCTGTTTTTTCCTCAGCTTTAACACCATACTAATTCAATTGTCATAAGTACAAAGCAAGTATCCGAAATTGAGATGTTTTTAAAAAAAATCTCTTTTTTTAGTATATACACAACCTTTATACGTATGTAACAAGCATAGACCATCATAAAAATAAGAATTTGCGCAATTTATACTTGTGACGGTTGCGTAAGTATTGTGTATATAGTAAAAAAAAGATTTTTTTCAGGAAAATTGTTAAAATGGGGTGTTTGTATTGCACGTATGACAATTTAATTAGCGTGGTGTTAAAGTTGAGAAAAAAACACGTTAAATGAAAAAAATTGTATGGTAATAGCAGCTTTTGTTACCGAGATAATCAAATTACAACCGGAGAGCCGAGCGGCCGCGCGCGCTGATTTCGTATTATTTGTCGGTCGTTTTAGACGAACTAAACGATGTAAAGCTATCGGGTAAAATGTAATCATTTAGAATATGATTTTAACAAGCACTGTGCCAAATTTCAACTAAAAATATCTAGTAGTTTCGCCGTCATTGTCGGTTGAAAATTTTTTTTTATCACGGCTCCTATTGGTCGGATCTTGATAAAATTTATACGAAAATTCATGGTTTTTTACGCACTCTAAGATGTATTTTTCTGCGATTCTCTAACTCAAAAATTGGCCGAAATAAAAAAATTTTTTTACAAAAAATGTTGTTAAATATTAATATTAACAAAATTTTTTTAAGCGTTTGTTAATTACGTCATAAGCTGTCGATTAAACGTGGTTGGATTCGCTTATCGTTCTATGTGTAATTTGGAGATGAATCTGTAATTATAGGGTAAATAATTTTGTAATATAGGACGCCATTTTGAGATATCGAAATCGAATACCAATTTTTGCATTTTTTGTACTAAAAGTTCTCTTTGAGAGCTTACACGATGAAAAAATATTTTTTTTGTAAAAAGTGTGGCAAAATGAAAAATTGAAAATAAATTTGTTTTGTTTAACATTTCAGCGATGAATATAGTTAATTTTGCATTCGACCATACGTGTGTTTTATGTAAAATTAAATTATAAACAATTTTCATCTCTATCCTTTTTTGCATAAAATTGATTACAAAAAAGTTATTCGCGAAAAACTAAAAAAAGTGATTTTTTGAAGTTTATTAATTGATGCAATAATAACAATGTTCCCGAAATTAGTTATTGTTAGGTGCTTATCGACAAATATTTACTACAAACTTCAATACCACATACCTGAGTATTCTATCCAGATCTTTAGTCTTTCAGCATCTTGCGGAAAACAATATAAACGATGTCCACCATCTTTCTTATTTGCACAATTAATATAATAACATTTCTGAGTATCTAATCTATATACTGTTCGGGGCTTTGCAACCCAACGAGTATTTAAATCTGACATATTGTTGAAAGCATGGAACAACTACTTTGTCATTAACACTTAATTTTTCACAGGTTTAAACTTCTGTACACACTTTTGCACTTTTCAGCACTTTAAACACTTTATTTTCACATATAGTTTTTAGAAACTATGGACGAAAGCTGTCGACGAAACCTCGGACGAAAGTACATGTTTCTGCCAGGACGGATTCTTGTCAACTGGCATTTAAATGCCTCGTTTAAATACTCGATGGCAAATTTTCAGCAGAAATAGAGCATTAAAGGTTGTAAATATATAGTTTCTGGAAGTTATGGACGAAAGCGGTGGGCGAAACCTTGGACGAAAGTATGATTTTCTGCCAAGACGGATTCTTGTCAACTGACATTTAAATGCCTCGCTTAAATACTCGATGGCAAATTTTCAGCAGATTTAAATTTAGAGCATGAAAGGTTGTAAATTTTCTGATTCTAGGAGTAACTCGAAGCTTAATTGCTTGTTACCAGGTATTCCATAATTTATCATAGCAAAAGTAAATCCTGGCTACAGGTAAATCCTACAGAATTTCGGTCAGTATATCTGAAGTTGAATTCGCTCGAATAAATATTGCATGAAAAAATTCGATTCGATAAATAAAAAAGTGTTATTTGGGCTGTATATGCCATTGAATTTAAAAAATTCTTTAATTTCAATTTTACTACAAAAAGCATCAATTAAAGAAATTTTTTATTGATTTATCTACAGCTTTACTATACACAAGAAAATCCATCATTAATAACGATAAATTTGATGTTGATATATATTTACATAAATAATTAATTTATGTTAATTATATTATTTATATTAATAATATGAATTTTATTATTTTCGCCTAGTACGTTTAGAATAATTGTTTGATAATAAAATATTGCACTAACAACAAATATTCCAATTATTTTAAATAATAATAATAATCATCATCATCCCCTTATCAAAATAATGTGCAGATATTTATGCAGAGATCTCTGCAGAATTCTCTGCAGGGCTCTGCAGAGCTATATGCAGGGTTCTCTGTAGAAGGTCCAAATTCTCTGCAGAAGTAATTACAATGCAGAAATCTCTGCAGTAATCTGTGTAGTAATCTCTGCAGAAAATTCTACAGAAATTACTTTAGAAGCATTGATATTGTTCCTCTGCAGAGAATTTGGACCATCTGTAGGGAACCCTGCAGATTGCTCTGCAGAGCTCTACAGAGAGATCTGCAGAAATCTCTGCATAAATATCTGCACATTATTTTGATAAGGGTCATTATTATTAATATTACTACTATTACTACTATTATTGTTATTATTATTATTATTATTATTATTATTATTAACATTGCTAATATTATTACTACTACTATTATTATTATTATTAGTACTATAACCAACGAAGATAGACTCTAATAGAAGCCCAAAGCCCTATGCTGAAGTGAGGCTACCCCAGCGTAGTACTTACCCCGAGATTGGGATGGCGGGTGTGTCTTGTTCTAGGTCCCGTCGGTCAGAGTAGGCCTCTGATCGATAACGCATCAATCCAAATGCTTAGTACCGACCATTATCGACCCGAATGCTAAATCGCTGGTAACAGCTCATCGCACGGATTTATACACAAGTACCTTGTTTAACACGTAAATACCAAATCTTTTAACGTAATTTAAAACGCAAATGCACTTTTTTCCAAACCCTTACCCCCCAAACCCCCAACGGGGGGGCAAAATACATATGCGACATCAATACTAATATAACTATTCGTAATGTTGGTCGAGTGAATTACGCGCTCGACTTTTGATCCTTTTGCTCCCGGTTCGAATCCCGGTACAAACTTTTTTTTACTGTATACCTTTTTTTATTTAATGCTTGCTCATTCGTATACATCGCGCTATGGCAAAAGAGATTTGCACCTCTTATTTTTTTTTTTAATTGTCACGTTAATTGATTTTTGGATGACGTATTAAATAGTATAATTTATAAATGATAATCATATTATTGCACAATTATAACTATAAATGCCTCCAGATCAGTAGTACAGTATAATAACGGTAATAGTATTAATAATTATACTAAAATATTCTAATTTTTATTATCACTATTGAGAATTAATTAATAAATGGTAATTCTTACGTACAGTTATTATAACAAATTTATTAATATGTTAGTTACACTGAAGCATTTTAAACAAAAGCAATGTTAAAAAGTCATTCAAAGTACCGATAATTACGATCGAATCATAAATTATTTAATGTAAAAAATAATTTAAATAAATTAATCAATGAAATCGAATAATTTTATACCAGGATATTTTTGAATTATTTAACTGAATTATTAAAATTTGTTATAATAACTACGTAAGAATTACCATTTATTAATTAATTCTCAATAGTGATAATAAAAATTAGAATATTTTAGTATAATTATTAATACTATTACCGTTATTATACTGTACTACTGATCTGGAGGTATTTATAGTTATAATTGTGCAATAATATGATTATCATTTATAAATGATACTATTTAATACATCATCCAAAAATCAATTAACGTGACAATTAAAAAAAAAATAAGAGATGCAAATCTCTTTTGCCATAGCGCGATGTATACGAATGAGCAAGCATTAAATAAAAAAAGGTATACAGTATTTGCAAAAAAAAGTTTGTACCGGGATTCGAACCGGGAGCAAAAGGATCAAAAATCGAGTACGTAACTCACTCGACCAACGTTACGAATGATTACATTAGTGTTGATGTCGCATATGTATTTTGCCCCCCCCCCCCGTCGGGGATTTGGTATTTACGTGTTAAACAAGGTACTTGTGTATAAATGCGTGCGACGAGATATTACCAGCGATTTAGCATTCGGTTCGATAATGGTAGGTACTAAGCACTCGGATCGATACGTTATCGACCGGATGCCTACTGTGACCGGCGGGACCTAGAACAAGACACACCCGCCATCCCAATCGCGGGGTAAGTACTACGCTGGGGTAGCCTCACTTCAGCATAGGGCTTTGGGCTTCTATTAAGGTATATCTTTGTTGCTATAACTATTATTATTCCTTGTATGCTTTCTGTTCGATTTTCTGATAGGCAAACCTCGAGGAAAACCAACATAAAATTCTTAGAGTAGATATTGTTACTTAAAATTATCGGAAAATTACCATTCAAATTGCATTTTGATTATTGAAAAATTGTTGTTTAAATAAAAATCGAAAAATTTCGTTAATGTGCATATTTAATTAATTTTGAATTTTGCTTGCGCGAAAGCTGACAGTCATAAAAGGATTAGCGCGGAAGGGACAGATGGTCTCTGTCTCAGCGGCGGTCAGGTACGAGCAAGCCGTTCACATTTTCAAGTACGGCTAGAAAAAACGGCTCCGAAGCTCGACTCTTTATGGCCTACCACCTCCCTTGCCTGCTTACATTTTTCGCAGCATCTTGAGTTTCCGTCGAGATTCCGCTAGCTTCGAAGGAAACTCAACGGAAACTCGTCGCACGAAAACCCCCGTCTCTAGCAATCTCTCTACTCATCTCTGATACGAGTAACGCCATAAAACTACATAAACCCCAGAAATAACACATAGAAACACATACATACTATTTTGGTACTATCAAAATCCAAAATCTGATAAAAAATCGTGACTCCCATAAAAATCCCATAAAAACCCCATATTTCCCCATAGATAAAACATACTATACATTGGCATACTTATACATAGGCAATACATGTGTGATCCCATGTACTACTCACTCGAAATCTCCAAATATACCACATATACATGTATATATATACATACATCCCTCGCAGCATCCCTTTTATTTGGACCCCATCTCAAGATGACATTCGGTAAAAGAATCCTGGACCAGTGCCCAACACAATTATCAACTCAAAATCTCTAAAAATATCATTAATTATATTTTTTTTCATAAACAATAACATCAGGACGGACGGACGGACGGAAACTGATAATTTTTTCCAACGTAAAAAAGTACTAAAAAAATGTTATTAATCACATACTTTTACCTCTCAAATGAAAGATAATTTCAATATCTATCCATAAGTGGAAAAAAAGTAACACTTTTTAATTGGTAATAGATAAAAAATTGGAAATATAGATAGATGTAGATTTCGATAATTAAACACCTTCTCTCTGCGTATATCTCGGACTTAAGACCGTCGTTGGCCGCATTAAAAGTGTAGAAATGGAAAATAGCGACCAGACTCGGTAGATGGTTCCCTGTCGAAGTCCGAGTTCTACAAACTCCCGTGAATTTTCTCGGCAACTCATCAGGTAATATTTTGAATAAGGGACAACTGAAGGGCAGGTAAAACAAAGATGATTAGTCGTCAGGTAAGAGCGTGTGGGAATCCCCGGCAATAAAACGGCAGCTGCATGTCTACGCTTTATTGCGGGTCGTGGTAAAAGATATGCCATTAGGTATAGTGAAAGTACGTCGTAGTTTGAAAAACAAAACCGAAATCGAATGTCAGAATTTGTATGTTGAGAATTTACATCTAAATGTTTGATTTTTTTGAGTTTTGCGGTAAAAAATCTCGTGTCGTAAGTCATTACGTTACAGTCTGCTAAGTTTGTTTATTTTTCTTATAAGACCATCGAGCCTAGGACTTTGATCACGCTCGGTCGATGATCACGCTATGAAAAAAAAGAACGTCGGTGGCGCTGTTAAAGTGTAGTGTCTGAATAAATAACTAACTTAAAGGTGCTTGTTGAGTTCTAAAAATCAGAGGTCACCGATGATAGGACCGAGGATAGTATACACCTGATTTGTACAGGGTTCCAATAGATATTCTTTGTAAACGATGTCTAGGTGTTCGAGACCGCCGATGACGAGTCCGCAGAAGTCCGCTCCGTAGCTTTTTGCGTGTACATGTAAGAACAGCTAGTAGACGAAGTCTAGGTGTTCGGGGTAGCCGATGACGGGTTCGCAAAAGTGCGCTCCGTGGCTTTTTGCATTTATGTGTCAGAACAGCCAGTAGATGATGTCTAGGTGTCCGGGGTAGCCGATGACGGGTTCGCAAAAGTGCGCTCCGGAGCTTCTACCCCTTGGACTCCGAGATCAGCTATTTAAAAAGCAGATTTCGAGAGGAAAATGTGTTGAATACATGTTCAATCGTAATTTGAATGATTAGTATAATATCTAAACATTTTAAGTTTTTTGCGCCGCATTTTAAAACACAGATTTCCAGAGAAAAATCTAATGCATAAATGATAAAGATAACACGCAAATGTCTTAAGCATTTCATTGCATAGGCTTTATTTAAACTGATCAGTTATATAGCATTAAGGAAGAAAACTTAAATCTCAATGATTTTAACCCTTCTATCCCACGGATCCCGAGTTCAGCCGCTTAAAAACATGGATTTCAAAAGGAAAGTCTAACGTATAAATGCTTAAACGCTTTCTTCTCAAAATACACAGTTCAAATGTTTAAATGAACGTACTCTGAATGATAAAAATAATACACAAATGTTTTAAGCATTGCGTTCCGCAGGCTTTATTTAAATTGATCAATTATACAATATTAAGGGAGAAAAATAAAACCTAAATGTTTTAACTCTACTATCACTCGAATCCCGAGGCCAGTCTTTTAAAAACACAGATTTCGAGAAAAAAATCTAACGCGTAAATGATGAAAATAATACGCAAATGTTTTAAGCATTTCGTTCCGCAGCTTTTATAAACTGATGAATTATTTATCACTAAGGAAGAAAACTAAAATATAAATGCTTTAACCCTACTACCCCTCGGATCACTTGGTCAGCCGTTTAAAAAAATGTATTTCAAAAGTAAAATTTAACGCATAAATGCTTAAACGCTGTCTCTCAAAGAGCATACAATTTGAGCATTTCAATTAAACGTACTTTTTAGTGATCAAAATAAAAAGGAAATGTTTTAAGCATTTCATTCCGCAAGCTTTATTTATACTAATCAATTATACAATATTAAAGGAGAAAATTGAAACCTAATACTTTATGCCTATTACCTCTCGGACTCTGAGGATAGACGTTAAAAAATACAGATTTCGAGTGGAAAATCTAATGCATACATTATTTATTAAACTGAGTTCAATGATTAATATAATACAAATTTTTTAAGCTTTGTGTGACAAAGCTTTGTTTAAGCTTTGTTTATTTTAAGGGATTAATTACACAGTATTTAAGGAGAAAATTAAAACCAAAACGCTTTTACTGTAGTGTCGCACAGATCGGGAGGTCAGCTGTTTAAGGAGGTACCACACCAACTATACGCATCAAAACAAAACTCTTGTTTTGATTTGCGCAGTACGCGGGATACGCTATATCTATATATATGATGCGAGCATGACTTTTACAATGTTTTGAATTTATTGTTAAATATACAAGTACCCTTGGAGTTTTTTATGAATCAATACATATTCGTTAGATATTTCTATATTATGTGAAAAATTCATAATCCAATCTTGGAGTCAATCACTTTGTAATAAGAACTTAAGGGGACCCAACACGTTTAAAATCTGAAAAATAAAAATATTCTAAATTGATATTAAATTGAATAATATGTTGGAGAAACTTTTCATACTTATAGTATGTTCTCTTACCTTCAATTTAAGCCCTTAAAATCCAATTTCGTACCTACTTATCCGGAGTGGCACTCCGCAGACTGTTTTTCACTGTGCCTAGGATTCCAGGTGACCATATGCTTCAATTGAGCTCAAATTTTGTAAGTATGTTCTATATAAGTGTAGTTTTCGCATGAACAGAGGGATTTTGATTTGAATGCTTAGAAAAATTTTAATAAAAGAAAAAGTAAATTTTTTCAATTTTTCAATTTTTTATGCCACAGTTTTTTTTATTAAATAAGTTTGAAGCTTTCAAATCAAAATCACTCTGTTCATGTGAAAACTACACTTATATAGAACATACTCACAAAATTTGAGCTCAATCGAAGCATATGGTCACCTGGAATCCTACGCACAGTGAACTGAAATCATGAAAAACCAAAGTTAGAGAAAATCGACTTCGAAGTTCATCAATGCATATTAGAAAATAAGTTAATTTTTTACTTACCAAATCTCTTGGAACTATTTTTCTGTTGATCCTTGGTAGGAAACTATCATTTTCAGGAGTCATATGGTATACTCCCTTGTACCAATAGGCTGAGTACGCCTTTGAGAACCTGTAAACAAAAAATGGTAAATTGTGTATTTTTACATTATATGCTAATATTATTAATTTATTGTATTTAATACTAAAAAAATGCAGATTTATTCTTACCTAATAATTTTGCTGAAGTCTCCAACTTGATTTAATGGAAGAAAAACGATTATGATTTCTTCAATGTACAATCCACTGAAAAAATACAATAAATTAATATTTCAAAAACTCTATAAAAATCAGCTAAAACAATATAGAGAAGAATACTCATCTTTTTTCGTAGTCCTTGCAAAGCCTTTGTTTTTGCCTCCCTAATGTCCACCAGCAGCATACGAGTCATCTTCTTCCATTTGTCGAGCTCTTAGCCTAAGAGCTCGTGCTTCTCTGGTGTTGGCCTGGACTTGTCGTTCAGCATGGTGAAGTCTTAAATTGTCTGTTGCGTTGGCCCACTCTGCCACAGCGTCTCCAGGCTTCACATCAAAGCGGTCCAAGTCTCTGAGGATACAAGACCGACCATCATTAAACATGCACACAGCCAGAAAAACACCAATTTTCAAGACTATCAAGCCACTGAAAGATGTCTTGGGGACTAGTCTCCATACAGAATTATTGAAACTCTCATTAGAGTTTTGTGTAAAACCTCCAAGACATCTTTCAAGTAATTCTGGCTTTGACAGGTCTTCATAAATTGGTTTTATGGCATCCATAATATAAGCTGAAAGGCTGGTCTTGTGCCTGAACTCCCTGTGTTCTTTTGTGGCTTTTGTTTTTTGCCAATTGCACCAGCTGCTGGATCCTTCCGGGCACAGATGATGCATTGGCCTCTTGTCCGTCGACTGCATATGGTACCATGTTGCCCAGATTGCATTGTACATGTCATCAATGGAATCTGGGTGATTTCGAATGGCTTTACCATAATAACTTGACAGCTTGTCGATCACCTTAGCAGTCAGCCTTCCTCTTCCGCCAATTGGTTTATTGTCCGGAAGCTTGATCTTCTGGCTGGTATACTGCTTGACAAGGTTTCGGAGACGAGTTCCCATCCTCTTCTGTACGTGTTGGATGCACTCTTTCTTCTCCACCACAAGTTCATCACCATAGGGTTTCGATTCACTCATAGCCTTCAACACTTTGGAGTCTCCATTTCCAATATAGCGATGATATTTGACACTGTATTCTTCTTCTGGGCCTTCAAATATCTCACGGATGCCATCAACTTCTATCTTACCAGCACTACCTTCATGGTTAGTAGTGCAGTGTGGCTTGTGTTCCTCGTACCATTCTTCATACTCAGCAGTATGCAGATACTTCTCCCACGATGAACAAGGTTGACAGAAGCTGTTTTTAACAGCAACGTCCAAGACCTTGCCTGTGTGATGTCCAACGATGCTAGCAAATCCTTGTAGTGATGAAAATCCTTTCTTCCTCCACGAACCATCACCAGAAACGTTCAGTCCAAGAGCACCATCTTCTGTAGCGGCTCTTTCTTCTTGGACTGCAGCTCGCATAGACTCCTTGGCAACACTCTCACATACTTCACTTAACTGTTGATTTATTGAATCGTAAGCAGACTGAGCTATTGGCTTAGAGCAGTCCATTATGCCACAAAATGTTGAAAGCCCAGCATGTCCAACACCCAAAGCACGACATGCAAGTACAGCCCTTCGATTCACTTCCCATGCACGATTACTATCACCCACTTTTTTGCTAGAATTGATGCTCAAAACTTTTCTGCATCGAACACATGAGACTTCAATTTTGAATCCTAATCGAAACACTACTGATTCAGAAAAGTTCACTTCACTGTGACATTTTTTGCAACACACCACACTTTGGAGTTCAGGAAATAGAATATTGATATCAATAATTCTATTCTTGACTCCGGAGAGGCCTTCTGCTGCTGGAGTTTCAAGTTTTCTTGAAGATGTCGAAGGTCTTGGTTGTGCAGTTGAGTCTTCTGTATCATTACGACTAATTCCTGCAAATTTTCTTGGTCGCCTTCTATTTCTTCCCCAGGAGTATTTCCTATCCAAGTGAGTGGGCAATCTGCCCTTCTGGTGACTCATTGTTATAACTAACTAATCTAAACTAAAAGCTAAACTAACTAAAATTCCTAACAAATACTTTGCAATTTGAAAACTTAAAATATAAATAACTTTACAAGAAAACAAAAATAAACACTACTAAAAAAATTTATTTTAACTTTATTTAATTATGTTTGCACAGTGCAAAACATAAATTCAAGAACTTTAATCATAGAACTTTAAAATATTTAAAAGCTGGTAAAGCAGATTTGAATGCTGTGTTTCGCGCGAACAGTTTCACCAACAGCACACTGATTCTAACCTTTACCCAAACAGGACGTCAGGAAGAAACGATATATACATGGTCGGTAAATGGGGAGTTCAAATATTTTCGTCACAGCGGTCGTCACGTTTTGGTTACAGAATCGTCGCCTAGACTGTTGCGAAGAGCGCGCATATTTGAATTTCCCCTAATGAATATAGTTTCATGAAACTCAGAATAAAAAAGAAAATAATCATTTATTGTAAATAATTTACAAAATACGTATGTATGTTTATAAGAGCGTATGTGTGTATACGAGTGATATATATATATATATATATATATATACACACCCACACACACACACATGCGCGCGCGCACACATTCGCTCATAAATACATACATACACGAGGAAAAAGTTCAACATATTTTGTAACGTGGAATTTTCCCGCCCGCACGGGAGTTCCAGTTATGTACAAAGTAATTTATAATTCGCGCAGCTGACTTCTTCTCCCAGCCTCGTGGAAACCTGCAATGGTAGAAAGCGGGAATGTGGTGGCAATCGGGTTTATAGATTAACACAAATATATGAAATAATAAACAAAGATATATTATGCTATTTTATACAAATAATCGTTTCAACTAAACAAAGTGAGATACCCGAAATAAATCCATGGGCTCACGGCCAAATGACTAAATCCACAGCCTCTCGGAAATGCTAAAAAAGGCCGCGAAAATCCTCTACGGAAAAAACTCTAATTTCAACAAAAGGGAAACTCCAAGTTCGGACGGTTGCTAAATAAACCGCGAAATCCCGGACCTGCAAATAAATCCTCTATCGCGAGCCACCATATAACTTCCCTGACACGACATATACAATATTCCAAAAATATAGTCAAGTGTCTCACCAATGCAATTTATGAATATCTCCAAATTTTCCTCCAAAAATCCACCACCGGAATAACTCCAATTATCTTCCAACCGTAGTCGGCAACACAAATCCGTCACACAAGGCGTGGGAAAGATGGCGTCCGTACGGAAAATAGCGACAAAAGAACAGAGAGATGCTGCTGGCACCAGATCCAGGAACAGAGTGGCCGAGGCCGACGCTCCGATCGCGGAAGGATGCCGAATTTTCCACCCAGCCTCCTTCTTCACGGAAGCGTCGTCCCGGCCGCCAAATTTCCCAATTGGTCACCGAAAATGGTCTAAATAGGCCATTGGCCTATTTAAATACCACCACAAGTTATTTCTATATCGCCTGACTTTCCCACGCCCCCTTTTCTATTCTTAATTTTTTCATTGGTCGAGAAAATAATTATCGCCCTCTATATCCTCTATAATCATGTAAAGAGAAAATCTCTATATCGATCATGCATCGATTGCCCGGGAGCAGGCGCCCTCTCAATTAATCATCACGGCCGATAACGGAGAGCGCTCTATCTCTCCCCACTACCGTGCGCGCCACATGCTCTGTCTCTCACACAACATGTGCGTCGCCTTCCCTCTCTCTCTCACTCACGCGCTCACTCGCTCTCTCTCTCTCTCTCTCTCTCTCTCTCCCGCGCACCAACTCCCTCTCTCTCGCACATACACACGCGCTCCCCTCTACACTCAGCGGCGTGCATGTACCCGCGTGCGTGCGACCACCGTCTCGCTTCCTGCCATGCCCCCTCCCGAGCGCCGACGCGCTGCGCAGGTGCGACTCGGGAGCTCACATCCTGCGCTCCGCACGCGGTCGGTCAGAGGCAACTCCTGCGAGCGCCACCGCTGGCTCCGCTCCAGGAGCTGTCAACTCGCCGAGAGTGAGTCAGCTGGCCGTGAAAAATAATATTCCCGACGCAGCAATAATTATTGCTACGTCGCAATTTGTAATACGATATATATATGTATATATATATGTAATAACATTGTTTTTTACAATTACAATGAAAATATCTAGTTCTGACTGGACTTATTTACAAAAATAAAAATTTTTAGGTATCTTGAATAAATGATCTTAATTACGCAATTTAGCGAAAAAACAGGCAAAATATTTATTCAGTATTTTGCTTATAATTTTGAGGGAAAATTTTTTTACGAAAAACGGCTTTCGGGAGCATATTCTATGATAAATTTCCTATGAAAACCAATCATAAAAAAATATCGATTTTTTCAAGTTTTAAACGTGTTGGGTCCCCTTATGTAGGTTAGAAACGCATTTTTCCATAAGAGCCTACGTTAACAAGAGCAAAATTAAAAAAATTATTTCTTCAATTCTAAGTACCCTAGCGTTCTGAAATTTAACATGAGGGTATTTGGGATATCAAATAACCTATAAGAATTGTTTCTTAATTTTCTTGGCGTTATTTCTATTTACTGCGGTACCTCCTTAAATTAAAAGCATTTATGCGTTAATATTTTCTCTCGAAATCAATTTCTGACCTCGCGATCATAAAGTTAAAGTATTTAGATTTTATTTTCCTTGCTTAATATTGTATAATTGGTCAGTTTAAATAAAGCCTGCGATACGCAATTCTTAAAGTATTTGCGTATTATCTTTATCCATCAAAGTACGTTCATTTAAACATTTGAACTGTATGCCTTTTAAGAAACAGCGTTTAAGCATTAATGCGTTAGATTATCCTTTTAAAATTCATGTTTTTAAACGGCTGACCTCGGAACCCGAGGGGTGATAAGGTTAAAGCATTTAGGTTCAAGTGTTCTCTCTTAATACGAAGGGTAGTAGCGTAAAAGCATTTAAGTTTTACTTTTATCCCTTAATACTCCGTAATTGATTTATTGAATTGAAGCCTAAGGAGCAAAAAACTTAAAACATTTGAGTATTATGTGAATTATTCAAAGTATGTTTAATTAAATAATCGAACTATTGGCCTCTTGAAAGACACTATTTAAACATTTATACATTAGATTTCCCTTTAAAACTCTGTGTTTTTAAACGGCTATCCTCGGAGGGTAGTAGAGTTAAAGCATTTGGTTTTAGTTGTCTCCCTTAATATATTGTGAAATTGGTCAATTTTTCCTCAAAAATTTTTTCCAGTGGAGGGGAAAAGACTGGGATTGTGACAATTTTTTCTCGATACCGACAAAAAAGCCAGTGTGTGTGTGTATGTGTATGTGTATGTGTGTGTGTGTGCATTCGTATTTGCGTGCGTGTGCACGTGTCTATGCGTGCGTGTGTCTATGCATTTGTGTAGCGTGTGTATAGTGTGTGTGCACGTATGGCGGAACGATCCTTTTGGATCTACACGCTCGTTCGTGGATGTCGAGACTGTTTTTTAACGGTGGATGTAAACAGAAGCAATCTATCTACACTGTATTAATAATGAATATTTGCTGTAAAATGTGCTGTAAACAAACCCCTGTTTCTGTCTATATTTTATATAAATATATATTTTTTATGTTATATATATCGATTCGTCTTGACATAAAAAGTTAGACATAAAAATAGCGTACGAGTAGTATAGCTATAGGCATACCAGAACATAGGCATACTAGAACAATGGATCCCCCTCCACTCTGCCTCCGTTGTTCTAGTATCCACACGGGTTCTAGCATATGCTGCCCCTCTCTCTGGACCCCCCCTCTCAAAGCCAGAACCCGTTGGTGAGGGAATTTTCTCCCCCCACTATTTTGTTCCAGTATGCCTATAGCATTTTCTACTTTCTTTCTTTTTTTATTGTTTTTTATTTTTGTATGATTTATAAAACATTTTCATAAGTTTGACATTGTGTAATGCACATACAGTCTTGCAAATTGGATTATGGTTTGTGCATATAGTTACGCACTTGATTGTTGATCTTGGTGGATAGCCGCATTGTTGAATGTTATAAACAGGTAATTTAAAACGTTGCAACCACTTCTGCCTTAGATCATCCATAACAAAAATTTTGGTGGCATTTTGCAACGATTCCCGAAGCAGGTTTCTAATTTGATTGTAATCAAGTCCATTTTTGTCCAAGGCTATTCCATGATAATTATGTTTAAGTCACATATTTTCTGCTTGCAATTGATTAGAAAGTCTATGCAATGAAAACGGCTTTTTAAATAGATGAACTATAGGATCTCCACTGTGATTAAGGATGTTCTCTTGCAAATGACAATTCCTTGAATATTAATAAAATTTGGCTTAGAGTTAGATTTTAGTATACTTGATACATGGTTGAAATTTCAGCCCCGTTTATCGTGCTAATTTTTGAGTATTAAGACCGTAAAATATGACTTTTTAACCCAACCCAGGCTACATAGGCTGCGACTGCACTTGAGGTACAATATTTTGAGCTCTGATTTAGAAATCCAACCACTCTTATGGAAATTAAGTATGTAAATACAGTAGACTGTAACGATTAAGGTGAACTATTTTTTATCAGGGCAATCCATATTATTTTTCAAGATAATGAGACCTAAAGTTCGCAGCAATAGTCAATTTTGATGCGCGCGTAGCAGAGAGTGAGGGGAAAGCAGCAGTACTACTAAGGAGTGGAGGAAGTTTTCCTGACGGGGGAGTATACTATACAGAGGGAGAGCGAGAGAGAGACGCACCCCCACTACTCGTAGGCCCAGAGAGGAGAAGTACGTAAAACTGTGCAGAAGCCTAAATTTTGTCTCTGCGCATTTCGGGTGCTCAACTTAGCCCTCTCGGAAAGAGAGAAACTAAGCGTAGGAAGGAGGAGATTTTAGCGCCGCTAGTTGGGCTCCACTGAACAAGAGAACATCCTTAAGAGGAATAATCGCTATTTCCTTTAGAATATAATCACCTCCCATTTGTTTAAAGCCAACCATGTCTACTGCATACTCCATCTCGTAATGTTTTTTTTTAAACAAGCTTCTTTACCTCTCCACTAACAGGATTATAATGAGTAATGCGATCGTGTAAGATTAGGCAGTAAGCTGATGTAGATGCTGGGAAAGGCTTTAAAGCCTCAATTTCTAGACGCACATCAACAGGAGCATTTTTTAGAGTTTCATTTTGCCGTGAACAGTCAATAACTACGAGTGGCATCTGAGTTATATATGATTCTTTATCCAACAATTGTTGCGGATCTCTTCCATAGGAGCTTCTTTGAAAATCAACATACATATCATAGAGAATTGCATACTGATTTTTAAATATGTCGACGTTCAGATTACCGTATGGATAAGATTTCGAATTCAAGTTGTGCATTACTAATTTCACAGTGATCGAATCTGTTGTAATTTACATTTTTCACATCTTTTCTCCTAATTTGTAATCCAACAATTACAAAACGAGGTTTTTCCAATTGATTCGAAGTTTTTACAGTCCAGATGTGTTTATTGGCTGCTGGAAGTGATGGGTATTCAAATAACTCCCAAGACCGATAACACATGGAGATTGCATTATCTTTCCCAATAAAATTGAATAACTGTATTTTTTGTTTGTCAGAAGCAACGACGTGTGGCATTATCCACTCTATCTTTAATATTTTTATTTCAAAGTTTTCATAAGTAGCAGCAGCACTTGCAGCAGCCGTAGATTCTTGAATTACTGCATTTATATCACTTCTTGATCTAGTGAGAATGAGTTCATGTTTCATATTAACTACTATCTTTTTATAATCTTCTGCAAAACCCAAAACCATGTTCAAAGGAATGCTACCTTCAAAATATCCTGCTTGATTTTTCATTGTCGATGTTGCTTCATCCATACCTTCCCATCCTGCATTTTTTAAAGCATGAGCTTGCCTTGGAGTAAATGAAGGCCATCCTTTCATAATACTGGTTAAGCCAATATTTTTACATTTATCAATCTCCACTGCGTTCATTTCATATCGGATTTCATCAAACAGATGACAAATTCCATTGTTAGCAAAATCAGTCTTAGCTAGTGCACTTCCGTCTGGTTTTCGCAGTGTTTCATAAACACGAATATAACTGCGAGACGGTAAAAGACATAGATCTTGATGCTGGATAGTAATACGAATTTCATCACTGTTATTAAAACTCAATGATGGGTATGGCTGGTGTGATTGAATTTGAAGAATTTCGTCCATTTTTCTGGAAGAATTATGCAACTGATTTTTTTCCACGAACTTTTAGTCCTATGCTTTTGAGGAACTGAATGCTCTGCCTTGTTAACGGTTTGACTTTCTTTTGTCGACTGATTGTCGTATAACATTGTGGTGGACTTATATGCACATTAGAATTGTAAACAATTCCCATTATATAGCTTTGATGTGAAGTCTAATAGTAATTTCCTCGCCTCGAAAATTCACCAAGTTTCCGTCTTGATCAACGATTCGAATTTGAAGATTGTCTATACACTTCACACTAAGTGGAAGATAAATAACATGAGACGGAACTTCTACGATTTTGAATCCTGGAGGAACTCTGGGAAAGAATTCGTGGATTGTGTGTACCTTTTTGTTATTGATATATGCACCAGCAGTAATGTTACACTCAACTCTGAGGGCATTTATTTTCAATATTTTCACAGGTAAGTCAGAATTGTGAATAGTTTTTTCTTTGAGAATACGTGGAGTGAAACCAAGAAGACGCCCTATTGAATTGTAAGGTGTGAGATCCAATGGTTGACTACAACTAATTTCACTTTTGAGAGTACTATTGTTAGCTTCCAAAGAAAAATCAATTTTTTTCAATTTTAATGCTTCTTGTACAAATTTGTTGATAGCTTCAATTTCATAGCTTCCAGTAGGAATAGTTATTGTAACTCCGTTTTTTATATGAAGTTTATTATTTGTTTGATCAACATTGTGAATGGAGTTGAATGTTAAAAGTTCAACTAAACCCAAAACAAACTTCTTATTCTGTGGTAGTTCAATCGAAGGAAAATATTGCGCTTCTAAAACTGAAGATTTTCCAGAAAGACTTAAAGTAAAACTTTCTTCCATGACTGATTGCAAGTGAATGATTGAATTTTGAGTAGCAATATGCTTTCATAGGCTTTCGGTTAGAAAGCGAAAACAGAGATGACCACAAATGAATGAGTCGAAATTCTGATATCTTTTATAATTGTATTTTACTTCTTTCATATTGAGATAGTTCATGAGATCACTAGGAGGTTTAAGATCACCAAAACTATCAAAGTAAATGACGTTAGAAGCTTGTTTTCGATAGCATACCCAGTGTGTGCCTTTGTTTTGAAAATCATCTAAATTAACAATAGCAGATTCATTTCGCCAAGGACCACCGCGAGGTAGATTATTTCTCGTGAAGACACCTATAAAATTTGGGATTTCCATTACTTTTGCATACTTTATGAGATCATAGTTAGTTAGTGGACGATTTGGTAAAATTAAATCGACGTTTTTTTTTATTAATAACTCGTCCACTACCAACATGAGTTTTCATAAATAACCCCATTCCATTTTTATAAGGCTTAAGATAGAGACCTTTGCCTAGAGCAATAGCTTCCATAGATTTATTATGCCTCTTTTTTTCTTCATACTCTTTCTGAGCAGCCTTAGCATCATTTACTGCTTTAGCTATTCCAGCAGCACCTCCTGCTAAAGCACCGGTCGCACTGAGTCCTGCGAATAGTGGTATAAGAAAAGGTAGAACTCCACCCATTTTTGATAGTAATGGTAGAACACGTGGAAGTAAAACTTTATTCTTACCACCACCTTTTTGAGCAGCTTTACGAGCGCCTTTCAAGGCTGATTGAATAACCTTGCGTGAACTGTTACTTGGTTTTAATGATTTTTTAGCTGCAGTCACCAACTTACTGAATTTGACTCCCATTCCACTTTTTGCTTTCAATTTCATGGCACTTGCAATAGCCAAGGCAGTTGCTTTTTCAGCAAGTCTAGCGTCTTTGGCCCTAACACGTTGCCAAGCTCTACTGGCAAGCTTCATATCAGCTTCTTTACGATTTATATTTTTATCCGAGTAATCAATGTCGTGTTGTTCACAAGCTTGATCAAGCGGATTTATTCCAGGATCACCTCTTTTTAATCGCTTGTTCAATTTAGTTCCAGGACCACAATACTGATATCCGGGAAGATGCAGTTCGATAGGCAAGTTATTGATCACTTTATCAAGTAATCCGTATCCTTTCGTCCGCTTCTGAGATTTGTGAATGATAATCTCTCTCTCTTCGAGTGCTGATACACAACTGATGGTTAAAATATATAAAATGAATATTTATACCTTTTTAAAACTCAATGTCTAAGTTGACTTTGTCCCGTTAACATGGATTTTACTAATCAAAAAGTGAAATTGCCTATTGCCAACTTTGATTTCGGAGTTCAGAAGAGAAAGAAACGGCATGGAGAATTACTACCAGATAGTATACGAGCAGTATTCTGCGGTCCATCGAATTGTGGAAAAACAAATAGTTTATTAGCTCTAATTACACATCCGAATGGTCTGAGATTTGAAAATGTTTGTTTATTCCAAATCATTAAATCAACCAAAGTATCAATTTCTCAAAGAAGTTTTAGGTCCAATTAAAGGTGTATCGTATATGCCGTTTAGTGAACATGAATCTGTAGTATCTCCAGATGAAGCATTACCGAATTCAATTATGATTTTTGATGATGTAGCTTGTGAGAAGCAAGATAATATCAGAGCATTTTTCTGTATGGGGAGACATAAAAGCGTAGACATTTTCTATCTTTGTCAGTCGTATGCTCATATACCAAAGCATCTTATTAGAGACAATATTAACATGCTGGTAATTTATCGTCAAGATGATATTAATTTAAAACATATATATGAAGATCATGTAAATACTGATTTAACTTTCAACGAATTTCGTGATCTTTGTTCTGAATGTTGGAAAAACGATAAGTATGGTTTCATTGTTATTGATAAGGATAGAGAAATGAATAATGGTAGATACAGAAAAGGATTTGATTGTTTTGCAATAAAAAAGGAGATGTGAATCTCATTCTTTACAGTTCTATTGCAGACAGCAGCTTGTCAGCATGTCTGAGTTTAAGAAAGAAAAGGATATTCTCAACGAGCTCTTACGAGCACGTAAAGCTATTAAACAGAAATATGCTTTATTGAAACAAGAGAGAGATGATTTTGGAAAAGTAATTGGCGATACATTGAAACCTGTCGTTACTGCACTCGAAAAGCTCATTGATTCGAGAACTGAAAACATGGGACGATTGAATGATGACGATATGAATAGTTCAAGTAAGCACATGAAAAAAGGAAAGACACCTATAGTTCATTATATTGAACGGTTTGATTCTTCTTCATATAATCAAGATGATGATGATGACGATGATGACGATGAGTTTGCTTCGTTGGATGGCACAATCTTGAATTCTACATTTAAATCTATGCGTGATCAAACTCAGTCGACAGACTTGTTATCATTACTAGATAAAAGCCGCAGCAATTTAGATAACGTATATGGAGTTAGAAATGAAAATGGAAGATATATGATTGGTAGTGCAGAAATTGAATTTGACAATAAAACAGTAAGAGTGAATAACAAAAGTTATCCTAAAAGTGAAGGACTAATGGAGTTAATCTTCATCAGACAACCAGATGGAAATAAAATAAGTGATGCGGATCGTAAAAATTATCGCGATATTCTAGTAGCATCGAATGCTCATCGTCGAAAATTCAACAAAAGTAGACCTATTCGTACTTCAAGGAGTAGGAAATTTATAGATGTTATATCACCTATGTTCCGTAGCTCAATGTGCAAACAGAAATCCATCAGCGGAGAAGGTCTCCTACCTAAATATAAAATAGCGAAGAAAAATTCTTTCATAGATCTTATCTATTGGGATGATCCAAATGAGCTTGTTGAGCGACTCCGATTATTAATTGCTGAAAAATCAGCTGGAAATGACAATCATACTAATGAAATCCAATCAATTATAGAGGAGTTACGTGAAGCTGGACATATATATTAATGTTCACATCTTTCTTGAACCATTAGTATCATGAGTCTCGACTTGTTCGGACGTACGCTTGAGCGACCGCAAGAAGTAAGTCGCGGTCCTCAAGGTATTGGTTTCGATCTTACTTTAGATGGCAATTTTGACTTAAATAATAAAAGATTGTGCAATCTTGCCTCTCCCAGTAATCCCAAGGATGTGATCACCCTTGAGACTTTTCAGAAGTGGAAATCTGTGGTAGATCATAAGCTTAATACGGATACAACTAAGATTAATAAAAATCTTTCCATTCAAAAAGATCTGATTAATCATAATCATACAAAACTATTAGAGGAAAATAAAAAAATTCTCATCGAATTTAATTCAATTAAATTTGATATAGATGCTATTCGTGCAGATATAACTAAGATTAATAAAAATCTTTTCAATCAAAAAAATCATATTGATCATAATCATTCAATGCTGACAGAGGAAATTAACAAAATCAACAACAAATTTAATACCATCAAATTGGAGATAGAAAAGTCTATAAGCGTTGAATTAGCTCATATCAATAAAGCTGTTAGAACTCATAAACATCTACTAGATTATGCTAATATAAGAATAATAGAAATAAATGAGAAACTTAATCCATTTTTGACAGACAAAGAAGATGAAAATAAGACTAAAGAAGCTGAAAATAAGAGTAGAGAAGTTGCAACAACGATATGGAATACTCTTCAGAATGCTTTACTACTGAAATTCATACCATAACAAAAGTAGTAGTAGTAAAGATGAATCTAATAATTAAATTGTTAAAAGATTATTATGACAAATCTATAAGAGTAGAGCAGCTGCAACAAGTTTTGGACTAATATTGAGAGAAGTATTGTAGAAAGTGGAGGTCAAAGAGTGGCTGAATAGTTGCACAAACCAGCTCGTCGTAGATATAAACGAAGAAAATATGATATACGTGGGATAGATGAGACTTGGCAAGCTGATCTTGTAGAAATGATACCCTACTCCAAGGAGAATAAAGGTTTTAACTACTTACTCACTGTCATCGATATATTCTCAAAGTATGCATGGGCTGTTCCAGTCAAGTCAAAAAGTGGTAAAGATGTATCTGAAGCAATGAAGGGAATATTGAAGCAAGGACGAATACCAACGAACCTACAAACCGATCAAGGAAAAGAATTTTACAATTCAAACTTTCATCAACTCATGAAAAAGTATAAAATCAATTTGTACTCTTCTCATAGTAATCCGCATGCTAGTATATGCAAACGTTTTAATAGAACATTAAAAAATTCAATGTGGATAGAATTTAGCAAACAAGGAAGCTATAAATGTCTGGATATTCTGCCTAAATTGATCAAAGCTTACAATTCAAGAAAACATCGAACAATAGCAATTGAACCAAAAAATATTTCGAAGGGGAACGAGAAGCAAATCAAGAAGCGATTTCCAGTTGAAGAGTTGACTGTGAAGAAACCGAAATTCAAAGTTGGAGATAAAGTGCGAATAAGTAAAATAAAACATGTTTTTAAAAAAGGTTATACCCCGAATTGGTCAACTGAGATTTTTTCAATCACGAAAGTAGTAAAAACCAATCCAATAACTTACCACGTTAAAGATTATTATGATAATCCTGTAACTGGTGGCTTTTATGAAACTGAAATTCAAAAGACTATGTATCCTGAAATTTATTTAGTAGAAAAAGTTATAAAGAAAAGTGGTAATCGTATCTATGTTAAATGGTTATGATTCAGTAACGAGCATAATAGTTGGATTAATAAAAATGATATTAAATAAATTAAGATAGATATTAATGTAATGAAAGGATAAGGATTGTAGATAAATAAATAAAAAGACAAATTATAATGTTTAAAATGTTATTTATTCATATATATATATATATATATATATATATATGTAAATGTAACAATTTGATAAAATAAATAAAATGTATAAAAATTATTTGTACAGTCTTTCTTATTATTATTACTCGGTAGCAGTACCAAAAGAATTGCCGCCTTGGTATACAAAAAATAATGTTAGTTTATTTGCGGCATTGCTCAAATCACTGAAAAGTTTGTTGTCCTTTATGAGCATAGATGATATCTTGTCTGGTAAAAATATTTGGAAAGCATCATCCACCTCAGCTACAACCTTGACGCCGAATCTTGTTTTTACCTCTTTCAGTGCTGTCACGAGGTTTTCTGGATCTTTTTCTAAGTCTTTGGCTTTCTTCGTTGGTAAGAAGTCGCGTTCTGCAACCTTGTTAAGTGCAGATAGATCCATTCTGAAAATCAAAGTCGAATTGAGATTAGAAAAACTCACTGTTAGAGAAAAAATATGATAAGTAAAGATGTTGTAAACTTACTTAATCAAGCTTTGGTTTCTTTGCAGAGGGTGGACTGTTTTCGATCTCTTCGATTGCTCGAATGTGCTGCTCGTTGTGCTGCATCGGCTCATATAGCCCATTCCCCACCAACACTCCAGCCCTTTCCATCGCCTCTTGTAAAATATCCCCACTCTTTGGTTCCATGGATGTAGTCCATTCGTTGTCATTCTCTTCGGGTATATCATACTCAATGGTGATTGGTTCTCCTCCTTCTCCATAAAGGGTTATTCCCACTCGTGTTATCCTCTCTTCTACTTGAGTTACAAGCTTTTCATTGGTCCCCCTCTCTTTTTCTATTTCATCGTCTATCCCCACTTCACTTACTTTTCTCTCATTGGCTTCTGGATGCCCCTTCTCTACTTCCCCTTCCATTTGACTTGCAGCTAGCGACATCTGTTCTTCCATGATTCTATAATGACCTCATGGTAGAGTGTCGGTACTGTGAGGCAATAAATACCTTTTATCATTATGAGGATTTAGAGCAATTTTATTCTGTTTTTCGGTATGAACTATATGCAATTTTGAACGCATATTGCCCTGCTCTCGATGTACAAGAAGTAGATCTTCAAGACACTTTCGATAGTCTTCAAATGTAATGGATTTCATAAGTCCAAGCACTTTTTGATTTACACAAGGAATGCCAAATTGATTGTTTTTATCATAATCTGATGTATCAAACCTATGAATGTCCTCTTTCATTATTTGATACATATCAACATCGTCTACTTGATAAATCAAACTATCTGTATCTGTATAGAGAAGTTTGCATTTTTTTCCCACTCGCTTTTTCATATATGAGTAATGGAACTCATTAAGTAGTGTCTTCGATAAATCAAGAATGCAAAGTCCAACGTATATTGGCTTCTTTATTGTAACACTCGTTCTTTTCAATTGAATAGCAACCAAATTTTCATCAAAAATTGCGCAACTATGAAAATTTGGTTGAGCTATACGGGCTTCTGCTGCATATCTACCTGCAAATTTATTTACTAATCATACATCAACGCGAGATCGCTCTCGTTCGATACACTTACCATAGACAGCGTTTATTAATAATTTATAAAATAGCTTTTCAAACTCGTTTTTGGCTTGTTTTCTCTTCTCTATTTTATTTAGTTCAACATAAGGTTTGAGCCACGTCTTTTGCTCAAATCTCAAAAGTCTATGTACCTTTTTTAAACGAAGTCCATTATCTAATGCTTGTTTAAGAGCTCGATAATGAATAACATATCTTTTCTTATCATTTAATGTAGTTAGAAGTTTCTTCTGCTTTGAACCAGGTGGTGTGCGATGTTCTGCACAAAATGGTAAATCTTGATGGTCATCATGTATTTCTTCAGGGTACTCTAAGTCTACTTCAGCAAAATAACCTATATCTGAATCTGCTGATTCATTGAAAAAGTATGGATTCGTCTCATATTCTATCTACTCAAATTTTCCAACTGGTAAACGTTGCACCATTGCCCATCCATAAAGATTATTAATATCAAAATATAAGAGCATCTTTGTTTTCTGATTTTTATCGTAAGAAGATCCCATGTATGAATTGTTTGCTTTTCCATATCGATTACAACATTGGCTAATTCCACCTCGAATGCCTGATTCAATAAACATTAACATATCAATATCTGTAAGAAGTTCTAATTCCACTTTTGTCATTTTAAGTGCCGCTGAAAATGTTAATCCTGGTGTAGTATAAAAGTGTGCCGGACATAATCCATAGGCTTCAAGGGATGTTTTTCCGAAACTTTCAAAGACGTCAGCCAGTAGCAGTACATCTGTTTTTAAATAAAGATCAGAATGCTCTCCTAAAGTTGATATATTGAATTTATGCCACACTTGAAGAGCGTGATTATAGTCCTCTTCAACAATATGAGAATCCGTCAGCTTATTATAAAATTGAATTTTCTCTGGCAGTTTTGTAGTAATTAGTTTGTCTAATCCATCTACAAAATCATATGGAAATATACCTTTCCGTCTGAGAAGATCAATCTTTTCACTTGTAAATCCATCTGATTGGAATTCCTGAACTGCTATCGGAACGTTTTCCAGGTATGACGCTAGCTTCTCTAAGGATGATGGTAAAAAGCGCCAGGAATCGATGAATCTAAAAATAATATCACTGCCGTCGATATATTTTGTAAACGAAATATACTTCTCCTTATTATGAGGTATTACGCTGACTCGTCCCTTCAGTAATGAAGAAGTAGCAATTTCTTTCAAAATAAAGTGAGTATCGTAATTAAGATTGTGAAAAATTACTGGAATAAATCTTGAATCCTTATAATTCAAATTACAAGAATTATGAGCTGCACCTCTGAAACTAAAGAAAAAGTATGCTTTTGAATAAGTATACTATTTTGTTTTTTCTATTCATATCAAATTTAAAAAACTTACCGTCCTGTGAGATGACAGTGATCTCTTACTGCTAGTTGTTCTGAATGAATAGGTTTCCGACATATATGACAAATCCTTGAACTCCGAAAAGATAGTTCTTCTAGATCTGTAAGTTTCAGTGGCTTTGGATTTTTATAGAGTTGTTCAATCTTTTCTCCAATGGATTTTAATTCTTTTACAAACCATTCTGCAGGTGATTCTTCATCAGAATGATCATAGCTACATTTTATGTAAAATCCTATGCTGTATGCTTCATGAAGTTGAAAAGCATTTTCATTTTCAGTAGGCTTCAATAAACATTCAAAATCTGCATATATTACAAAACGTACTTTTTCACTTTTTTTATAAACTTCAAATTTAAGTATATTGTTTTTGGAGTCAGGCAAATTAATTCTACAATTATTTACATTTTTGCAATAATTTTCATGATTTTCCAATCCCTCTTGACTATAAAATATTTGTAAGCATCTGTCACAATGATATGATTTTTTATTAGTTTTCGACAATTGAGATCTTAACAATCTTGAAATGTGTTTTATCCACACATAATGATACCGTGGCACTCTTTCATCTTCACTTTGATTTTTTTCTTCATGTTCGTTTATATAATAATCTTGTATAATAAGAAGATTTACATGTTTCTCCTTCTTTTCGATTGTAATGTAACAAGGTGCTACTTCATGCTTCTGTCCAAACATCCTAAGCAAATACACGTTTATAGAAATATTATTATTAAGCTTTTCAAATTTTGATACATCTTTTATTTTGATAGGAAATTCTATGTCACCAAAATTGAGCATGTTCGCATATGGAAGATAATTACTCACTCTATGAGCATTCGTTATACAAGGATATAATGCTGAAAGTATTGCATATTTAAAACATTCATTATGATTGTTTTGAACATTAGCACATGCTTTTTCCTTTTCTATAAATTTTGGAAGAGGAATATATGAGCTTCCTTTAACTGGAGAATATTTTTTTATATTTATGCATAAACTTATAATACTCTTTAATGTCCACCCAGAATCCTTTTCTTGAAATTCTTCTAGTTGTGCAAGAATTGGATCTTTGATATATTCTCTAAACCATTCTTTTATGATTGTTGATGTATAAATTGCAGAACTTTCACTAGTGAAATATTTTATATCTACAGTTTCTTCTCCATTTTTTTGCATAGAAAATTCTGAAATGAAATCAGAATTTACTTTTATAGTGTTATAATCATGTAAGCTTTCTTGCACTTTTTCTTTAAAAATCTTTTCTGCATCATTCATAAAACTTAGAATATCTACATGACTTATATTGGCTACTATGCCGGTTCTTATTCGATTTTGGAAAGCCGACTGAACATCACGCCATTCAACTCGTGCTTCAGTTTCTTGTAGAGCACCTCCTCGCTGAAGATGATGTTCGAATTCAACTTGAATCTGTGACAGGTGTGCCATACAAGTTTGACATTTCTGTTTTTCTCCACTTGTGAGGTTTGATTCATGAATTTTTTCGTTTAATTAGTTTATGGTTGAATTGCATACATCCAACAAATAGTGAATGTCTGAATTATTTAATTCATGGATACTTTGTAATGTTTCTCGAAGCACTTGTATACTACGTTCCAGCTGCTCCATTGTAGTCATATTTTAGTATTACAATCTGAATGCTACTGTGGAAAACGAACCAACAAGTGCACGAAATCTTCACGCTTTTATAGGCATAAGTCTGTAAGGTAGAGGGGGAAAAGATGATAGTAGTGAAGTTTTTTCTTGTAGATGGGATGAATTTTCCTTTTTTTGAAGCAATCAAATTTGAAGAGAGATTTTTCTCAGAGAAGGGATGAATTTTAACCAATCAGAGTTTGTTGATTTTAGTACTCATCCAATGGCAAGCTGAGGAGTCAAAGGGTCGAAGAGTGGGAGAGAATTATCTTTTACTACACCCAATCCTAAAGAGCAAGAGGCTGAGTTTCTTGCCTTAAAATTAGGATGCTAGACCTTTCGTTTCCATTCTCGAGTTTGCTTCTGTCGTGTAACGAACTCAAGAATTGAAATATGGCTAGAACGCGTAATTATGATATAATGTTTAGAAATATTTTATTACCATGTCCTGACGAGAATGTTTATATCTGTGATATTCAAGGATTTCAAAGAATAGCAACCGATTCTTTTATTTTAAAGGAAGTCAGTTTTCTTAATTTGAAAAAAACTGCTTTTCCAACTGTCTATCACTTTAAACCTCCAACAAGATGGGAAGAACTTACTGAAAAAGAAAAATGCACTGCTAGTTGGCTTAAAAAGTATCATCACGGATTAGCCTGGGATAGCGGAGATATTCCTTATGATCATATACAAAAAATTTTTGGAATTTAGTCACAAGGAGTTGAAAAACTTTACGTAAAGGGAGAGCAGAAAAAGCAATGGTTAAAAAAATATTTACCAAATATGTGAGTACTCAAACTTTATACATTTATGATACTCTTTTGATACTTTTACAATACTTGTGTGATACTTTTGTGATACTTACGTGATACTATTGTGATACTTTCGTGATACTGTTATGATACTTGCGTGATACTATTATGATACTTACGTGATACTTTTATACTTTCAGATCAATTTCCAATATAGAAATTTATGGATGTCAATCACTTCATGAAATATGTGAGTATCAATCTGGATGTGATAATCACATCCTTTGCAAGAGAAGACGACCTGTATGCGCCATTTCCAATGTAGTTTCAATAAGACAATGGTTATTAAACTATTTAAACAATGTATTTGATAAAGATGAAGTGAACTATAAATCTAGAATTAATAAAAAACCATAAAATTTTATTTATTGTCTTTTTACTTATTACCATTAATTCTTACAAGTCATTGACCAATACAGCGCGTATAATTATTAAAATTGTAAAAGTGGAAAGGATAGGGAGGTATAAAAATATTATTTTTACATAAAATTATTTATTATTAAAATCATATATTATTTATATTATTTATTTTTTTGAGTAACTTTTATCTACATCAATTGGATCTACCATATATTCTACATCTAAAACAACTGGCATAGTCCGTTTTAGTTTCTGTTATGGTTGCTGTTGTTGTGGTTGATGTTGCTGATGCGGTTGATGTTGATGTTGATGTTGTGGTTGATGTTGCTGTTGTGGTTGATGTTGCTGATGATTTTGTTGTTGTTGTTGTCGGTGATGCTGTTCAAGATGAGGAATCTTTTTCAACGACATGATGTTTCGTCGCTTGTCAGCTGAAAAAATTTAAAATATTTAATATTTTAATTTCAACTTATGTTATAAATATATATTTTTAATAGTAAAAACTTACAATTTTCTTTAGTCTCCGAGCTCGACATTTTTTCACTTTTACAAGATGAGACGGACTTATAGTGAAATTTAAATATTCTCTGCTTGATGATGCAGCATCAGCAGTTGATTTCGAGTGAATCTTTGTTGAACTGCTAGATGCCACAGCACCAGCAGTTAAACTAAAATCATTCTTTATCAAACTATTTGATCCTGTACCTTCAGTTGCTGCTGCTGCAGCAACAGTAGTATCAACTGCTTTTTTTGTGACTCTGATATCTACATCTGAAAACAAAAATAATATATTAATTTTAAACACATAGTAGAAAAAGTTTGTAAATAAAAATTGAATGAAATACATTATTTTTTTTCTTTTACTGCTACTGCTGCTGCTATCACTGCTGCTGTCGCTGCTGCTGCTGCTGCTGCTGCTACTGCTGCTCGAACTTGACGAAGAGAATAATTTCTTTCGCCAATTACTTTTTTTATCTGAAAAGTAAATAAATGAAAAATTAATAATTGAAAAATTAATAAGCGAATGAAAGAGAAAATACACACGTAAAATACGTAGCGTACGTTCTCGAGAGTGAGAGAGTAAGAAAATATAGCATTAGTAGAGAAAGTATACGTGTATAGTAGTATGTGATATATATATATATATATATATATATATATATATGATATTTTTTTTAAGATCAGCAGTTAGGCGTTACAAAAAAAATATAGAAGTAAAAATCATATAGAGTATAAAACCGCTGTGGAACAACAAATTCAATCTTTGTGACAAAGTTTTCATACGTAGACAAAAAATTCATATGTATTCTATGAGCGATTTTAAGCATTATTTATTCTATAAAATATTTTACTATAACCTATCCTACGCAAGTTAAAAACAAACAAAATTCAAGTAAATTATTTTCAATCGCTTGTAAATTTTGAGATAAGTAACCAATCCGATCATGCTTACTCTTAAATCAAAGCTCTCCTTTTGTACTTCAATTTGCTATATAAACATTTCACTTTTGAAACCCACAAATGCGTTTTACAAACATGTGAACTTCTTTGCTTTTTGACATAGGCAAAACTCTATGTAATTATATTCAAGTGCTGGTAAAACTTTGTCACAAAGATCGAATTTGTTGTTCCACAGCGGTTTTATACTCTATATGACATGACATTACAAACAAGAAAAAATTCACTTGGAAGGTGAGCTGCTCTTTTGAAAATCGACCGTTTTTTTGTAACGCCTAATTGATGATCCAAAAAAAAAAAAAATATTGTTATATACACGACTTACCTGAAACATTTGGAGAACTGCTTCTGCTGCCATGGTATAATTTTCTTAAGGCATCTGTCCTGTCCGATTGAATCCTCTTCAATGTGGATGGTCTCAGATGATTTTCATGATTTTTAAATGCTTTTTCAAGCTGCTCCATGCTGTCTGGTAGATTCGGTGGCACTATAAAAAAATAATTAAATTAATATCTCTTGTTATGAAAAATTCCATAAGATATTTTATGACACAAATTTTTAACTTAATATTTTAACAAAAAATACTTACAGATTTCACCAATTTCCATCACAGATGTAATATTATTGGCCATCTTTAGAATGGTATCCCCATGTTTGAGGATCCACTCTATTTTCTCCAACGTCTGCTTCACTTTGCTTCGACGTCCGTTGAGGGCCATTTCGTCTGAACTCAGAAAACTCCAGCAAACTGATTGAACTTTGCTTGAGCAGCCCTTTTTATTTAGAGAACTGAATTACCCTTTCCACTAGTTCTCAAAGAAAAATCTCACTCGGAATAGAGAACATCCTCTGATTGGAGAATGCCTACACCTGAAGGAGATGGAAAATGTATATTTACATACGAAGCGCACACTTATTTTTTCTCACCCAAAATTTTGAGGCGAGCTTATAGGAACGGATTTACATTGTTGCGCTCGTATACATTTGCATAGTATTAACCTGCTGCGCTCACCGATTTTTTTCTCGCAGGAAAAGGCTGCAATGACTCTATCTCGCTTGACTTTTTCATCCGATCACTCAATGCAACGGTTAAAACGATGTATGGCAGCTTACTGCTATGTATATTTACATACGAAGCGCACACTTATTTTTTCTCACCCAAAATTTAGAGGTGAGCACACAGTAACGGAATCAACATGCTGCATTCGTATATATTTTTCATTGTATTAACCTATTGCGCTCAACTATTTTTTCTTCTTACAGGTAAGCCTGCAATGACTCTATCTCGCTTGACTATTTTCATCAAATTACTGCTATGTATATTTACATTGTATACGTGTACATATCCCCTTCGATTATCAATACGGATCTCTCTAAAGATTTCTCACTCCTTCTTGTATAGGCATACTAGAACAGTGGGGAAATGGAGAAAGTCCTCTCACCAACGGGTTCTGGCTTTGAGAGGGGGGCCCAGAGAGAGGGGCAGCGTATGCTAGAACCCGTGTGGATACTAGAACAACGGAGGCAGAGTGGAGGGGGATCCGTTGTTCTAGTATGCCTATGTTCTGGTATGCCTATAGCTATACTACTCGTACGTATACGTACGTATGCCGTACGTATGTCATACGTATGTTCGAATGGATTGATTTTTGGAATATATG
Organism: Philotrypesis tridentata; assembly: GCA_018906965.1. Lineage (NCBI taxonomy): Eukaryota > Metazoa > Arthropoda > Insecta > Hymenoptera > Pteromalidae > Philotrypesis > Philotrypesis tridentata. Next base: position 81,182 of record JACCIB010000529.1, read on the forward strand.
TTTTATAATCTATAAAAATTATAAATAGAATTTGTTTGTTTTTACTGATTTATAAATTAATAATATAAAAAGTGGTTCATGTTGCGCTCATTTTTTAGAAATAAGGTATTTAAAATAGATCTTCACTCTATGTTAATAATTTAAATTCCTGAAAAATGTTATTGTTTACAAACAAACCCCCCTTTCTGTCTATATTTTACATAAATGCATATTTTCAATACCATATATCGATTCGTCTAAGACAACGCTAAGATTGATATGCATAAAAGATACGCAAGCCGATCGTTTTTTTAAATTTATGAAGTGATAAAGTTAAACATAAAAAACACGACCGACCCTACGTACGTAAGTACTTATTCATTTGTAGATTGTATATTTTATAATATATAAAATCTATACATGGACAATTTGTTTGCTTTGACCTGACCTCTTGATTGATGATAAAAAGTGGTCCATGTCACGCTCATTTATCAACAAAAAAATAATATAATGTAAAGAAAAACTTTTATATTGACTGGTTTTACAAAAATGAATTAAAAAGTCTACTGCAAGATGTCATTTCGAGATAAGGTCCACATGATTGAGATGCTGCAAAATATTTTTGAAAAATAAATGATTTGTGAAGAAATTTGTTTTTCCTGTATGTGAAGGAGTTAGCGTTTAATTCAGTAATATACTGCGAGATTTTATATCAACTCGGGGTTTAGTAGATCAGGATGCTGTGAGATACTTTTGACAAAAATAAGATTTTCTGAAAAATTTTTTCTTTTTTTTGTGTATGTGATGACGTTAGGAGTCTAAACGCAAGCATGGATTCATTTCTTGTGAATTTGTTAATATCGATTCGTCTTAGTGAGTAGTAATTCATAGTAAGTATAGTGTTAAGTAAATGTATCTAATTGTTTCGTATTTTGAACGAACAGGTTGTATGTAAATAATTTTGCAATAAATAAATTACCCTCGAACACACGAAAAAAGTAACTCGCTTCGCTCGCGTATTCATGTTAGTAGTTGTTTAATTGAATAGCACACAAACTCTAATCGATTGTTGCCCTAGGTGATGACTTATCACTTTGCTGTGCTCGATCAGCAGTAAAATTCTGTTGTAAAGTTCTGTAAAGCTGTATACTTTTTTCGGGATTCTAATTATGTAGATCGAGGGTGGAAGAGACGCATATGAAAATTTTAAAATAATATTTCGTGCTACACCATTAGGACAATGTTTTTTTTATTCTATAGGATACACTAAAATATTCCGATTTTAATTATCTTTCCCTACTAAATAACGACTACATGCGTGCGAAATATGAGATACTCGAGAACTGTGTAGTGTGTAAATACATATTTTTTATTTTTTAAAATTCATTGCTAAAAATCAAAATTGTTAAATAAAAACAGTCTTACACAACCGTTTTCATAGCAATACTTCTTTTTTGTATTCTATGGGTCCTATAACAGGCAAAAACGTTGTTCCAGAGGTGTAGTACGATTTTTCTTTTTTTTTTAATTTTAAATTAAATTAAAAATTTTTTAACTTTTAAATTTTCGAACCGATTATCTGAATATTTTTGACGGATTTTCCTAAATAAGCGGTTTCAGCATGAACAGTCTAATGTCAACAAGATTTAATGTCCCCACCGTAGTCATTGTCTTTCTCAAAGTTATTGAACTCAAGAACCAATGAAATTATTGTTCTAACTGTACCTAAAAAATAAGAATACTATTTAAGGGGTTATGACATAAAAATTTGTCTTGAAGATATCGACAAAAAATTGATAAATCTGTTTCAAGTAAATTTTTGAAAAATCGTAATTTCTAAATATTTTAATTAGGCCAAACTTGTGAAAAGGATTGTTCTACCACACTTTTTACAGAGTTATTTCATGGTGATCTTACTGAAAATACGACTTAAAAGTTTTACAACCCGTTTTTTTCTCAAGAGTTATGAATTTATTATTATTAAAATAAATAAAATCCGTAAAATTAATTTTTATATGTGTGATTTTATGTTAATAAACTCAATGTATTAAAGTAAAGGTATTCAACAAATTTGAATTTGCCACTCGAACAGGTTGTACCTCACAGCGTCCGGTTGAGAATGAAGATTACTGTTTGATCGGGATAGTAGAATTTTCTGTAAAGCAGCAGAAAGCAGCCAAACAGCTGTTTTTCATCCAAGACACTAGATAAGTGCAGTTAGTCTGCTAGCTGCTGTAACAATGCTTATAACCTCAGAGGTGTTGTAAAAGTGCAAGAGCTTCTGCAGAATACAAAAATTATTCAGATAAGTATTGGAAACTAATTAATAATAATTGTGTTCACAATGAGCTTTTTTTTTGTTGGTTTATTTTTTGCTTTTAGGTATACGGGTGCAAGCCAGCAAGATGGGAGTTTATATAGACTGTCTGAAGTAGTATTTTGCATACTTTTTAATAACTTGAAGTGCATTTAATAATGATAAGTATTGCGTGTAATTGTAATTCGTAAACATAACTTGATTATGAATAGCTAACGATAATCTTTATTTTATTTTCAACTTCTAAATGCTATTATCACACAGCATGATATGCGCGTACCACCAAATATACTTTATTGTATGTATATTTGAGTACCAAAAGCAAATGAAGGTATGCCAGATAGTTTCTGTAAGTATAGTTGAGTTCATTTGTATGATTTACATTTTAAACTTTAAATGCCTTTTACTCAAATTTAGTTTTTTCATGCTTTTTGTGTACTTGCCGCAGCTTTCTGAAGGAACCGTACCATCAATCCGGATGAACCAAAGTGGAAAACCTTCCTTATGAGTATGGTCACAAACTGAGTGGAGCAGAATTGGCAAAGATAAGTTCAAAGTGAATGTTACGTATTTTTACAGATGTAACATTCACTATATTTACTAATATTGTCAATATATGTTTAATTAATTATATTAATTTTGTGTTTTTCAGGAATCTGCTCCACTTAGTCTAAGACCAGACTCATAAGGAAGATTTGGCACTTTGATTCATCAGGATAGATGGTACGGTTCCATCAGAAACATGCGGCAAGCAAACAAAAGTGATAAAAATCATGACTTTTGGTAAGCAAATACGTATAATTGTTTTTAAATGTTATACTCACTTTATGCATATTATTTATGCATAAAAGTAATGCTTAGATTTCAAATGAAAAATGTAGCTTTTCGAGCACCTATATATATATTTATTTTTTACAGCACTAATAATTTTTCTTTTTGTTGCAGGTTTTAACACTACAACCCCTTAATACAAAGTTTTGAGTGATATTGTACTGTAGAGTGATTATTGTGCATATCGACGGCTGAGATTAAAAGGCTGCTTATTCAGAGTCCGTTTCAAGAAGCTGCTTATTCAGAGTCCGGTTCAAGAAGCTGCTTATTCAGAGTCTGTTTCAAGAAGCTCCTTATTCAGAGTCCGGTTCAAAAAGCTGCTGGTTCAAAAGTATTTTTTTTTTTCAAATTTTGTAGTGGCAGCCCTGCCACAATTGAAATTCTGCTTTCCAGCGGAAAGAAGCAATGAAAAAAATCGGGAAAAATTCTGAAAAATCTATAAAAAATTTTTTTTACTTCGGGGTGGTATTTATAAGGGGGAGGGTCATACATATATGTACATGCGGGGTTCACGTAGCAAAAAACAAAACAAGTTAGGGTCTAAAAATTCTAAAAAAAATTCTCCTAGCGAATAATATAACAATTTGGGGTCTGAAAATTCTAAAAAAAATTCTTTTGATATCGGGGTGGTATATGTATGAGGGGGAGGATCATAAATATGCATATATATATATATATATATATGGATTCTCTCGGCAAAAAATATGACTATTTGAAGTTTAAAAATTCTAAGAAAAATTATCTTAACTTTTGGGTGGTATTTATAAGGGGGTGGGTCACATATATAGCTATACATATATATAGGATTCTTCTAGCAAAAAACATAACAATTTGAGGTCTGAAAAATCTAAAAAAAATTCTTTGGTTATCGGGGTGCTATATGTTTGAGGGGGAGGATCATATATGTGTGTGTGTATATAAATATATAATATATATATATATATATATATATATATATATATATATATGGGTGGTTCTCTGACAAATCGAGCGGTCGATTTTTTGACCCTATCGAAAAAAATTTTTAAAATGTTCCTAAGAGACACATGAGTATCCCTGAATTTTTTCAGATTTTTTACATCAAGTATCTTCGAGTTACAGAGGATCAAAGTTGATGAAATCATGTTTTTTTGCTTTTTCTGGCTACTTTCATTAATTTATAGAGCCTCAGGGAAGCATTTTTCACTATAGAGATATATAACATTTTTTTCTGCAAATTTTCTAAACTATTCAAAAAAATAGTTTTGATGTCGTATATATATGTTTTAAAAAAGTTATAAGTCATTTAAGCTTTAAAATCAAGTTTTATGAAAGTTCGATCATCCGTATTATAACCAAAAAATTCATGAAGATACCTTATTTCAATTCAAAAAAGTCTGCGAAAGACCCAGAATGTCAGAGACCTTGGTTTCTCTGTAAAAAATCATTATATCCGTTGATATATGAAAAAAATTTAATTTTTTTGCTATATCGAAGAATTTAACCAATTTTATCAATTACGTAAATTTTTTTATAATAATTTCAATCATTAAAAAAATGATAAGGTTAGTGAAATGCTTCGATATAGCAATAAAATTGCAGAGCTAGAAATTCGATTCGATATTGCAGAGCTAGAAATGGCAGGTGTTGAGTGGAGGCCATAGGTGTACGTGATTGGTGAATGTTAGAAAACATAATTAGTGGTATTAGTGGGACGCTGGCGATCATGATTAAAAGCGATATGTGGAGGGTGGAAGTGTTGGTGAAGGGAAACGGTAGACGTCATGGGTATAGATGAAAAGTGTAGGATAATAGGTTGATGGGAAGTTCATGGCTAGATGTGATAGATGGAGGCTGAAAATCATGGGTGATAGGTGAAGGTCAGAAATCATGGGTGACGCTGATAGAGGGCGTTATAAGGAAATGGTGGAGTGTCGAAGTCATGATTGGAGTCATAAGTTGAAGGGGAAAGTGACACGTGCAGTAGGAGAACTGGATTGCAGGTAACAGATGGACAGTGAAGGTGCTAATTAGTCGATACGCTTCATGGGTCGACATTATAGGTGGTGCGGTTTGAGGTTACGAGTAAAGATGCTAGGTGATGTGTGGAATTCATGTGTGGAGGTGATAGGTGTAGGGAAAAAGTGTGAACTTATTTACAGATTATGCATAAAGGGTGGTGGTTATGACTGTAGCAATGGAGTGTGTGTGGTTCACGTAGATAGTGTAGGTGATAGGTGGAGTATGGAAGTAACGATTGGAGTTATAAGTGGAAGGTATACGTGATAAGTAGAAAACGAGGTCATAATGGCAGGGAATAGGTGTTCGTTAGAAGCTACGAGTGAAGGTGGTAAGTGGTGGTGAAAGTTATGGGTGAAAGTTGTAAGTGGTAGGTCAATTACCTAGAAGGACGGTGGACTTTATGGGGCGAGATAGAAAGTGGAGGTAATAGGAGAATAAGGTCATAGGTCGAGGTATAGGTAAAGATTAAAATATTCAGGGGTCGAAGGTCGAGTTTTTTCATGCTTTTTGTGTACTTGCCGCAGCTTTCTGCAGGAACCGTACTATCAATCCTGATGAACCAAAATGGAAAACCTTCCTTATGAGTATGGTCACAAACTAAGCGGAGCAGAATTGGCAAACATAAGTTCAAAGTGAATGTTACCTATGTTTACATATGTAACATTCACTATAATTACTAATATTGTAAATATATGTTTAATCAATTACATTAATTTTTTATTTTTCAGGAATCTGTTCCGCTTAGTCTGAGACCAGACTCATAAGGAAGATGTGGCACTTTGATTCATCAGAATTGATGGTACGGTTCCATCAGAAACATGCGGCAAGCAAACAAAAGTGATGAAAATGATGTTTTTTGGTAAGTAAATACCTTTAATTGTTGTTAAATGTTATACTCACTTAATGCATATTTTTAATGCATAAAAGTGATGTATAATACTTATATTTGAAAGGAAAAATTTAGTTTTTGGAGCACCTATATATATTGCTTTTTTACAGCACTAATAATTTTTCTTTTTTTTTCAGGTTTTAACACTGTCATAACCCCTTAATTCGAATCGCATTTTTCAATTTCCCGTAGGGCTGTCACTACAAAATTTTAGAAACGAAAATGCGCTTCTGAGTTACGGGATTTTCCAAGATACTCTGGAGTTACGGGCTTCTCGAAGCAACTCCCGAGTTACGGAGTTCTCCAATCCACTCCGCGGCAGTTTATCCACTTTTTATTTTAACCCTTTTCCACATAATTGCCTCGGAGAGATCGATAAAGCCAACAAGCACATTAAACAACTACCGAGGGATAAAGTCATATTTAGATTGTGTGACATACAGATCTAAAATACAATAATTTTCGAAGCTGTTTAATAGTATAAACTGAGTAGATAGGCTATAGGCATACTGGAACAATGGATCCCCTCCCTTTTCTGTTCCAGTATGCCTACAGTATACTGGAAAAGTTGATCATACTGGAACAATGGATCGTCTCCCTTGCTGTTCCAGTATACGTACGGGTTCTGACACGTACTGTCCCACTCTCTGCCCCCCCCCTCTCAAAGTCAGAACCCGTAAGAAGAGAGGTGACTTGCTCCCCCCTCTCTTTTGTTCCAGTTTACATATAGCATTTTTATAAGCTGTTCCCCCTCTCTGTGGAGTAGTATATAAGCAATGGGAGGTTTCTTTGCGCGAGAAAATACTCTATTGCGTATATGCACAATGTACTGCGCCAACCTCGCAGAAAAAGTATGAATACAAAAGTCGCACATTTTCTCTCTCTCTGCGAAAAATCTCTTTACGCTGCGAGAAAATATGTATACAAAGGTAGCGCACACTTTCTCTCTCTCTGCGGAAAGTCTCTCTGTACTGCGCGAGAATATATCTATTTTGAATACGCGCAAGGTTACCTGTTGGGCTATTCTCGCAAAAAAATATGTATTAAAAGGTAGCGCGCACTTTCTCTCTCTCTCTCTCTGCGGAAAGTCTCTCTGCACTGTGCGAGAATATATCTATTTTGAATACGCGCAAGGTTACCTGCTGTGCTATTCTCGCAGAAAATATGTATACAACGGTAGCGCGCACTTTCCTTCTCTTTCTGTGGAAAGTCTCCCTGCGCTACGCTGCATGAAAAATATCTATTGTGCATACACGTAAGGTGTTTACCTGCAGCGCTATCCTCGCAGAAAAGTATGTATACAAAGGGCGCGCGCACTTTCTTTCTCTCTTTGCGGAAAGTCTCTCTACGCTGCACGAGAATATATCTATTGGGTATACGCGCAAGGTGTATACCTGCCGCGCTCGCATAAAAAATCTTATGAATGGTCACAATAGGGCTCATTTATTCAAGGATGGACAACATTTTTGGCGAAGGAGGAGTTTCTTATTTTTGGCGAGGTTTCTAAGATTTTGGAAGGGGAAATTTTCCACCAATCACTAGTTTTCCAAAAACTTTCTCTCCAGAGCGAAGGGAAAGGGCAAGTATGGGCTTCGGATATAAATAGCATGGCTCGACATCAGTTTGCCTCCAGGTTAAAGTAGTCAAAAGAAGAGAAAAAAATGGAATCGTCGAAGAAGTCATGTTTTAAAAAGATGATCGAGAGAATTGAATGGGTGGTATCCAACGCACCACGCCTGATATCCATACTCGAGTATGCCAGTTGGTCACTAAATGCAATTGAAAGCTGTGAGTATTTTTTTTATTTAATCATTTATAATTAATTTTGATTCTTTGTTTATAAATCTAGTGAAGGCTATAAATAAAGGTAATGAGAGCCGTCACAGCCGTAGCCGTACCCCGAATCGTAGCCGCAGCAGCAGCAGCAGCAGCAGCAGCAGTAGCAGCAGCAGCAGCAGTAGCAGAAAAAGAAAAAATGAAGGTAAGAACCTAGCGACCCATTTTTGAAAATAAATCTACCTTGGTAGAAACTTAATGATAAATTAGCTAATTTAATGTCAAATTTCTACTAGGGTAGATTCAATTTTTTATATCTAATTTTTTTAATTAAAAAATTTTTTTTCAGATGCAGACGTGCAGGAGGCAAAAAAAATTATAATTGAAGAGACCACCAGTGTAGCACCGAAGGCATCTACTACAGCAGCTGTGACAAATAGTTTCAAGAAGAGTAGTCACTCTAGAAGTGTCAAAGAAATCGGTAAGGTTTTACTTTTTTAATATACATTAAAGAATATTTCAATACTCAAATAGAATAAAAAATTTGTATATTATTGTTACTGATGAGACACGTCGCAGCCCACTAAAGGTTGAAGAAAAGGGAAAAGAGGCTAAGGCTGATGAAAAGCCGAAAGAGAGCAGCGATAAGCGACGGAGCTTATCACTGAAGAAATCGCCATCAGCACATCAACCGCCACCACCAGCACATCAACCGCCGTCACCAGCGCATCAGCAGCCGACTCATCATTATCAACAACAGTATCATCAACATCAGCATCATCAACAACAGCATCAACATCAGCATCAACATCAGCATCATCAGCATCAACAGCAGCATCATCAACATCAACGAAATAAACCAGTTATAACCACAAATTTGACGAATTTATTGATGAATTGGAAATTCCTGCTTCCTTCAAAGGTGGAGATATTTTTAGAATTATTTTAGAAAACTTTGGAGAGGTAGATAAAAATCTATTTGCGAGACTGCTTAGAATGCAACGTGAGAAAGAGAAAAGTACGTGTCAGCTAAAATTCCTATTAGAACGTCGCACCAAAGATCTGATGCCGAACCATATTGCGAATTTGCACGTACGTAGGTACTTTCACAGCAGCTTCGCAAGTAGAAGGTATAATCAACATATTAATTATTTACGTAAGAAAACCTTAAAATTAGAAATCGTAGATCTAAATACACATTTATCTTTTTTGAGAAAAAATATCAATTCCATCGTCAATAAAATAACTGAGTTGACTAGTCAATCTTTTTCTAATAAATTGGTGGATTTTAAAAAAAATGAATTTAGAAAAAAATGGATCGTCAATTTGTCCGATGCTTCTCTTCCTAATTTTGTTTACAATGTCATGTCGATGAGAGAGAAATTCAATTTTTGCATTGATTTTGAATTTAGGCAAGCTATTGCAATACTTAAAAGCTTGGAAAATCTCTATTTGTGTAACCGTGGCTTTGACGGAAAACTGAGAGACGGTGTGTTATCTGTCTTAAACTCACAAATTAAAAATAAAGCACATATAACCTATCGAGAGAGGATTATGTCCAAAGCTATTGACGATACAAAAAAATTCTTGAAAAATAATCCTAAGTTATTCTTTACTAGAGCAGATAAAGGCAATGTGACGGTTGCGACTGAACGCTCTGCGTACATCCAGAAAGTAGAAGAAAGAAAAAGCTTAAGAATTTTTTGAAAAATACGAAATTACCGTCCAAACATTGTCGTGTTTCATTTGACGTCGTCTCGCTGTTTACAAGTCTGCCAAAAGAAATTATTATTTCTGCGATTGAAAACGGGTGGAAATGGCTTTCTAATATTAATTGTATTTATAAGGACGAATTTATAGATGGTATTAAAACTTTGCTTGATTACACTTATTTAGTATTTAATGGTAGATATTATAAACAGGTCTCGGGTACTCCTATGGGATTTTGCTCGAGCACTATCTTTGCAAATATAGTGTTAGAAGAGCTTGAAACACATTGTTTAAACATTGCCAAGGCGAGCGTACCTTTATATTATAGATACGTAGATGATTGCCTTCTGATTATTGAGAAAGAAAAGGTGGAGTTTGTTCTTGATATTTTCAATAATTAAAACAAAAAATTACAGTTCACTTATGAAAATGAAACTAACAATAGTATTAATTTTCTAGACATAACCATTTTCTATGAGCATAATGGTAACATTTTTACAAACTGGTGGTGTGAATAATAAATTATTATTCACACCACCCCAAAAATCAGAAGATTGCAATTTTATATAACCTGCTTGATAGAGCAATGTTACTATTCGATTCGCGTTTCCACTCGCACAATTTAGAGTATGCAAAAAAGATTTTGATTGGGAACGATTATCCGATTCAATTCATTAATAAATATTCTAAAAAGCGAATTATTCGCAATCTTGGCCTCATGTAAAACAAAACTGAGGGCATAGATTCGGATAACTCAAATATAGTTAACTGTAATGATAATAATAGCTGTGATAACAACAATTCGAGAATAATTGAAAATGTAACGGTTAAAAACAATGTTGCGGTCTTTCCGTATTATGAGAAATTTAATAGCAAATTGAAAACTGTATTAAAAAAGAATGACATATTGCTAGTAAATAAGATTGACAATAAATTCAATAAATTTATTGAGCTAGGTAAGGACCCGACTGCGGTTAGCGAAACTAGAAATGTTGTATATAAAATTGATTGTGCCGACTGCGATTCAACTTATATAGGTGAAACCTATCGTCCTTTAAAAAATAGAGAATCAGAGTACAAACGCTATATAGAAAAAGGAGATCTTTCCTCTCCAATTGCGGTACATGCGATAGAGACGGGACACTCGTTGAAATTTGATAATATTAAAATTATGGATAAAGAATCGTCTACCTGTCCTAAACGGTTCTCGGAGATATAACGCATTCAATATTTTAATGGCGGCACGCTTAATAGAGCTGAGAATACGTGCCACCTCAAAGCAAGTTATAAAAACATTATTTCAAATTTAAAATCTAGTTCAAAAAATTCGTAATTATAATTCTGATTTGTATTTGTAATTTTATTTCAATGATAACTTATCGAATAGAGAGACTGTGCGGGGAATGAGTGAGTGCGATGCGGATGACAGTAAGCGAGAGGAGATAGCACACCGCTTCGCTTTCTCTTACATAGCTAAGATGTATATATAGTGATTGGCTAGCGGAGCGGAGCGGCACATCCTTGTGGGAGGATCGAGAGTCCGAGCTGCTAGGTAACGATCCGGCCATATTACTACGTATACGTTGTAGTCATGGAAGAAACGATTAAATTTGCTGCGCGGGCTCTCGTGCCTACTATATGGTATTAAACTTGTGCCACTTCCTCGAAATGTATGTTTTCCGTATGTTATCGGTCTGTGGACCGACTCTTCTACCGCTGTACAGAACATCTGTATTTGTATTATATTCACATTATATACGTATTGTTAATTACTGTGTATGAGTAAGTTCTTAGTATAAAGATATATGTGCTTGGCGACTGGAATTAGTTGATCGTTGATCCTCGTCGGTGTCACATCACCATCTGATGATACCGACGCTATTATAAGCGTTCGGTCATTGTAAAAAGTAAGATTGTTCGTATTTATAATTAGTAAGATTTTTAATTTTCAATTTTTATTTTAGCTGGCGTATTCTTTGTAAAATCTGGTTTAAATTATATTTTTAGTAGTGTGATTTATTATCATTATTAAGGTAAAATTTAAATTGTAAAATTCATTTGTTAAATAATTTTAAATTTAATTTGTTTATATATTTGTATTGGCTCTGCAGCCCTGATGAGGGGTCGTAACGACTCGAAACGTCGGCAAATTTAATAAATACAGTGGCTGGAAGAGATGCTTAATTGTTCTTATTGTGTATCAGTTATAACCAATATCGAGTTCATGGTCGACCCGATTGATGTACAACGGAATAATAGAAAATAAAGTCACAGTCATCTTTTTGGATAATGTATATATTTTTATATTACAATATTACAATATATATTTACTACCTAATTTATATTTTTTAGTTATTTTATATTTTATATTTTCGATATGAATATAATTATAATAATGAAGAATTAATAAATAAATAAATAATATTTCAATAAATAATAAATATAAAATTTCGTTTGCTTATTATGCTATGTTTATCTATATAATAAAAAATTTAATTGAACTAATTTTTTTTTAAGTAACTCTTTTTCTGATTATAATTTTGAATTTAGCATTTCCGATTTTTATATATATTTTCGGCGTGCTGGCCGCTGCCCCTTCGGGGTCAGAGAGTGCCCGTATAACCGGTAAGGTGTGCGTCTGAAAAATGTCCTCACTGGAGAAGCCTTCTCAGTCAAAAATTATGGGGGTTGAGGAAGAGAAGAAAGGAGCGAACAAACAAATGAGAGGAAAAAAATAATGTGGTATATAAATAATGGTACAAAAAACACGAGCTGGGCCTCTAAGGCTGCAGTGTATAAACCCACCACTTTTTTTTACTACAAATAAGTACACGATTATATTATCAATAATAAGCAAAATTTTTTTTATAGTCCACTTCATCGCGATTAAACAAATTATTTAAATAATTTATAAATCAATTTTTAATTGAAAGTGCTTTGGAAATAGCACATACAGGTCGTTTTCGTTTACATTGGTAGTGATTAAAACATCCATGATGATGACTGTGGATTTCCTGAAGTGAATTGCAGTCATAATTTTCAATATTGGAAATGAGTCTGAAAGTATAAAATCAAATATTACGTAAGAATTATAAATGTAACCGAAAACTTTTTTTTATAGTTTACTGATACTTTTTATAGTTTTCTGATACTTTTCTGTTACTTTTCTGTTACTTTTCTGTTACTTTGATAAAGTATCAAAAAAGTATCTGAAAACTAAAAAAATATCAGAAAAGTATTAGAAAACTATAAAAAGTAACAGAAAAGTAACAGAAAAATTAACTACTTACACATGGGGTAAATATTTTTTTATCCATTGCTGCTTCTGCTCTTCCTTTACATAAAGTTTTTGTACCCCTTGTGAGCAGATTTCAAAAACTTTTTGCAGGTGATCATAAGGAATATCTCCAGAATCCCAAGGCAATCCATGGTGATATTTTTCTAACCAACTTACTGTACACTTTTTTTCTTCAGTAAGTTCTTGCCATTTCATTGGTGGCTTAAAGTGGTAAACAGTTGGAAAAGCAGTTCTTTTCAAATTAACGAAGCAAATTTCTTTCGATATAAAGAATCGGATGCGATTCTCTGGAATTCTTGAATGTCGCAGATATAAACGTTCTCTTCGGAACAAGGTAATAAAACGCTTCTAAACATTGTATCATAAGCGCGCGTTCTAGCCATGTTTTAGTTCATCTCAAAAGCGAGAAATTCAGCATCTTGCTCTTTAGGAATGGGTCTACCCCCGCCCCTCCCCCACTCTTCAACCGCTTATCATTGGTTGAACAGAAATTGTTGAGCTCTGATTGGTTCAACGAAAACTTTTCCCTCGAAAATTTTCCACTTTCATTGGTTTGAGAGAAAATCTTCTCATCTTTGCCATTGGCTCAAACGAACCCCCCACCCCCACTACTTCCTCCAGCAGCTTTGGGTCAAAAGGGCGAACATTTTCTTGTACAAACCAGTTTATTTTTTCAGCAGTGAAGAAGAAACTTTGGCTGACTAAATATGACTTCAATCGAACTGATTGAACGATTTGTACAAGTCCTTCGCGATAGTTTAAAAAGTATTGATGAATTGAGCAGCAGAGATACACATTACTGGTTAGATGTGTGCAATTCCACAGTAAAGGAATTGACTGAAAAGATAGACAAAGCTAACCTTACAAGAGGAGAGAAGTAGAAATGTCAGACTTGTATGACCCATCTGAGATGTATACAAGTTGAATTTGAAAAAAAGCTTTAACAAGGAGACAGCCTAGAACCTACAAAAGTTAGAGTTGAGTAGCGTGATGTGGAATGAGCATTTCAAAATCGCATAAGAACTGGTGTAGTAATAAACATAGAGCATAAAGATATTAAAAGTTTCATGATTGATGCAGAAAAGATTTTTGAAGAAAAAGTGAAAAAAAGCTTAAACGATGTGACACGGCGGGGCAGGTGGCTGCGGCGGGCGAGAGGAGAGAGGCACGTCGGTGCGTCTCCCGGGGTTTTTTGCGCTCGCGCGTGGGCCTTCCCCTCCGCGGTCCTGAGTCGAGCTACACGTCGCGTCTGTTATTTTTCCGGGTGCGGGCGCCTTGACGCGACGCGGATGGGCTCACTCACAGGCTCGGGCCTCGGCGAAGACTCTCTGTCTCACGGGTCGCTTGAGCTGGTAATTATGGTATATACATTTAACACTTAGATTTAATTGAATTTCTTTTATTACTTTCACTACACTTGCTGCTCGCAGTCTTCCTCACGTACGGCCGTTGTCTCGTACTCTGTGAAACGACGAACGCGGGTACAGGACGAGACGCCGTTGTGCGCGGGTGGATAGAAGCTGCTGGAAAACTCTGGAAACTCTCGGAAACTCTCGGAAACTCGATGCTGCTCACTAGGAGGTTGGATCGGTACTGCTCGCTCACTCGTTCGCCTCGACGCTCTATCTCGCGATCTCACACATACACGCTCGCATCCATGTACAGCCGTCACGTGATCAGCCGCGGCAGATTACAAATTTCTTGTCTTTATTTTCGCCTCACTCGCACTCTGGCTTCGGCACACTCGCTCGCTTAATGCCGTTGTGGAGAGCCCTGGCGCCTCCACTCCGACCGCCAATAATATTTCCCGCTGCACACTATGAGGCTCGGTAGCCTCCACTCTTTCCTGCTCAGCGACGGCATCGTGCTGTCTCTCTCGCACTCGTATACTCTCCGGCACGCGCCGTGCTGCGCGCGCTCACACACACACACACACACACACGCGCTCGCTCTCTACAGTGTACGCGGCTCAGCCGCTCGTCGCGCCGCTCGCTATACCGCCATGCGCTGGCTGCGTTCGCCGCCGCCTCGTGCTCCTCGGAGGTGTCATGGCGGCGGCTGCAGCCCAGTGGTGTGCCTGCTGGCTCTGCGCGCCGCGCGCGGCCACGTGTGGTAGTCAGCGGCGCTCCCACTCCTCGCGCGCTCTCTCGCTACTCGACGGCCGTGACGTCACGGCGGCGACTCGGCTGGCTGCTGCTCTCGTGCGCTCTCCCTCTCTCTCTCTCTCCTACGGTGCGGCTCAGTGTCGGCGCCTGGCTACGGCTCAGCTGTTCTCTCCTGTAAGCACCCGTTGCCATTAGAGTATATTCCTCTGCTCGGTTTCGGGTGTCTGCAGGAGAGTCACTCAGCTTTTCTACGACGGATTCTCCGTCGCATTCCCCCTTCCACACCTTCAATGCCCTGCATTGTTAGGTTTTCCAGACTAGGGGTGTTGAGCGCTCTCCCGCAGGGACCCTCCCCGAAAGCTCTGCAATGTATACATCACCGAACTTAAAAGAATGGTTTAATGAACATATTAAAGATCGAATTTTCACATAACTAGAAGAATTTCAAGAAAAAGATTCTGGATGGACTCTAAAAGTATTATAAGCTGTGACGTTGTGGATTTGTAGTCGGCGAGCCTCTGCCTCCGCTGTCGGTAGACCGTTAAAAAGCTTATGCATAAATATAAGAAAATATTCACCACTTAAAGGGAGCTCATACGTTCCTCTTCCAAAATTTATAGAAGTCAAAAAAGCATGCATTAATGTTCAAAATAATCATAATGAATGCTTTAAGTATGCAATACTTTCGGCGTTATATCCCTGTGCAACTAATGCTCATAGAGTAAGTAATTATCGCTCTCATGCAAATAAGCTCAACTTTGGTGACATAGAATTCACAGTTAAAATTTCTGGGAACGTTTATATGCTTAGGATGTATGGTGAGAAACATGAAGTGTCACCTTGTTACATTAAATCCAGAAAGAAGGAGAATCATGTAAATCTCCTTATTGTACAAGATTTTTACATAAACGAACACGAAGTAAAAAATCAAGGTGAAGATGAAAGACTGCCCCAGTATCATTATGTGTGGATGAAAAGCATGTTACGACTTTTAAGATCTCAAATATCAAAAACTAATAAAAAATCATACCATTGTGACAGATGTTTACAAATATTTTATAGTCAAGAGGGATTGGAAGATCATGAAAATTATTGTAAAAATATAAATACCTGTAGAATAAATTTACCTGACTCTAAGAACAATATTCTTAAATTTGAAGATTATAAAAATAGTGAAAAAGTGCCGTTTGTAGTCTACGCTGATTTTGAATGTTTATTCAAGCCTACTGAAAATGAGAATGCTTTTCAACTTCATAAAGCATTCAGCATAGGATATTACATAAAATATAGCTATGACGACAGATTATCTAGTTATAAATCATATAGACAAAACCATTCTGATGAACACAGCTGCAGAATGGTTCGTTAAAGAAATGAAATCAATTGGAGAAAAAATTGAACAACTTTATCAAAATCCAAAGCCAATAAAACTTACAGATCTTGAAGAGTTATCTTTTCAAAGGTCAACTAATTGTCATATATGTCGGAAACCTATTCAATCAGATCAATTAGCAGTACGAGATCATTGTCATCTCACAGGACGCTAAGCTTTTTTAATGTAATATAAATAGAAAAATAAAATAAATTTCTTTATTCGAAAGCCTACTTTTTCTTTAGTTTCAGAGGGGCAGCGCATAATTCTTGTAATTTGAATTATCAGAACTCAAGATTTATCTTAGTAGTTTTTCATAATCTTAATTCTGATACTCATTTTATTTTGAAAGAAATTGCTACTTCTTCATTACTAAAAGGACAAGTCAGCCTAATACCACATAACAAGGAGAACTATATTTCATTCACAAAATATATTGATGAAAGTGATATTAGTTACAGATTCATAGATTCATGGCGTTTTTTACCTTCATCATTGGAGAAGCTTGCGTCATATCTGAAAAATGTGCCGATCGCAGTTAAGGAATTTCAATCAGATAGATATTCAGATGAGAAAATAGATCTTCTCAGAAGAAAAGGTAGATTTCCATAAGATTTTGTCGATGGATTACATAAACTAACTTCTACAAAACTGCCAGAAAAGGATGAATTTTATAACAAGCTCACGAATTCACATATTTCAGAAGAGGACTATTATCATGCTTTTCAAGTATGGCGTAAATTTAATATATCAACTTTAGGGAGTATTCAGATCTCTATTTAGAAACAAATGTACTATTACTAGCCGACGTCTTTGAAAGTTTTCGGGAAACATCGCTTAAAGCCTATGGATTATGTCAAGCATATTTTTATACTGCACCTGGATTGACATTTTCAACAGTGCTGAAAATGACAAACGCAGAATTAGAACTTCTTACGGATATCGATATGTTGATGTTCATCGAATCAGGCATTCGAGGATGAAGTAGCCAGTGCTGTAATCGATATGGTAAGGCAAACAATCTACACATGGGGGATTCTTACAATAAGACTCAAAAAACAAAGACGCTGTTATACTTTAATATTAACAATATTTATGGATGGGTAAAGGTACAGAATTTTTAATGAATCAGCAGATTCAGATACTGGTTACTTTGCTGAAGTAGACTTAGAATACCCTGAAGAAATACACGATGAGCATCAAGATTTGCCGTTTTGTGCAGAACACCGCACACCACCTGGCTCAAAGCATAAGAATCTTTTAACGACGTTGAACGATAAAAAAAGTTATGTTGTTCATTATCGAGCTCTTAAACAAGCTTTAGATAATGATCTTCGTTTAATAAAAGTACACAGACTTTTGAGATTTGAGCATGGCTCAAACCTTATGTAGAACTAAATACAGAGAAGAGAGAAAAAGCCAAAAATGAGTTTGAAAAACTCTTCTATAAATTACTTATAAACGCTGTCTATGGTAAGTGTATTGAACGAGAGTGATCTCGTATAGATGCACGATTAGTAAATAAATTTACAGGCAGATATGGAGCAAAAGTACAAATAGCTCAACCAAATTTTCATAGCTGTGCAATCTTTGATGAAAATTTGGTAGCTATTCAGATGAAAAGAACGAGTGTAACAGTAAAGAAACCAATATACGTTTGACTTTGCATTCTTGATTTATCGAACATTACTTTGAGTTCCACTACTCATATATCAAACAACGAGTGGGAACAAAATCCAAACTCGTCTATACAGATACAGATAGTTTGATTTATCAAGTAGATGACGTTGATATGTATCAAAGAATAAAACAAGACATACATAGGTTTGATATATCAGACTATGATAAAAATAATCAGTTTGGAATTCCTCGTGCGAATAAAAAAGTGCTAGGACTCATGAAAGAAATTATGACAGAATTAATTGACTTAAGAAGTAAAATGTATAGTATTTTCGTAAATGGTGGAAGAACGATAAAGAAAGCTAAAGGTATAAAATCTTATGTTGTCAAGAAAACCATTACATTTGAAGACTATCGAAGATGTCTTGAAGATCAAGATATTATACAACGAGAGCAATGCAATATACGATTAAAATTGCATATAGTTTATACGGAAAAACATAAAAAAATTTCTCTAAGTCCTTATGACGATAAAAGATATTTATTGCCTCGCAGTACAGATACTTTGCCATGGGATATTACAGAATAATGAAAGAACAAATGTCACTAGCTGCAAGTCAACTAAAGGGGGAAGTAGATAAGCAGAATCCAGTAGCCAATGAGAACCCTGTAATATCAGAGGAGGAGGTGGAAACAATACAAGTGGAAGCTAAGAAGGGGAATCCAACAGCCAATGAGAGAAGAGTAAGTGAAGAGGGGATGCTTTACAATATCGAAGGACAAAGTCACATAATCGAATACGATATTCCAGAAGAATTTACGCATGAATGGAACTCATCTATAGAGGGGATAAGTTCCAAGGAAGTGAGGAGTAGGGATATATTGCAAGAGGCAGTGGAAGGGGCAGGAGTTATGGAAGAGAGCTGGCTATATGAGTCGATGCAACACGATGAGGAGTACATTCGAGCAGCCGAAGAGTTTGAATACAGTCTACCTCTTGAAAAGAAGTCAAGGCTCGACTAAGTAAGTTCATAGTTACTTTTCTTCATTTATTCTCTATCAGTGGTTGATAAACTAATTTTAACATTTTTTCAGAATGGATTTATCTGCACGGAACAAGGTTGCAAAACGCGACTTCCTACCAACAAAGAAAGCTACAGAGTTAGAAAAAGATAGACAACATATGGTAACAGCACTAAAGGAGGTGAAAACTTGATTTGATGTCAAGGTTGTCGCTGAGGTGGACGACTCTTACCAAATCTTTTTACCAAGCAAAATATCGTCAATGCTCTTACAAGATAGTAAACTTTATAATGATTTGAGCAACGCTGCAAACAATCTTACACTATTTATTATATACCAAGGAGGAAATTCGTTTAAGTTTGGTACTTCTACAAAATAATGAGAAAAATATGTTTATTCATCGTATTTTATTTTATCAATATAATTATATATTTTACATTTTACATACATGAATAAATATCATTATTTATCATAACAATTAATCTTTTGATTTACCTATTATCCTTATCCTTATCCTTTCGTTTAATATCTATCTTAATTTTATTTTATATCATATCATTCATACCTATCTTTATTTTATTTAATATCGTTCTTATTTATCCAGCTATTATGCTGGTTACTAAATCCAACCCATTTTACATAAATGCTGTTACCACTCTTCTTTAAAATATTTTGTACAAGATAAATTTCCGCATACATAGTCTTTTTAATTTCAGTTTCATAAAAGCCGCCAGATACGGGATTATTATTATAATCTTTCACGTGGTAAGCTAATGGATTAGTTTTTACTACTTTCGTAATTGTGAAAATCTCGGTTGACCAATTTGGAGTATAATTTTTTTCAAAAACATGTTTTATTTTACTTATCCGCACTTTATCTCCTATTTTGAATTTCGGTTTCTTCACAGGCAACTTTTCAACTGGAAATCGCTTCTTAATTTGCTTTTCATTCGCCTTCGAAACATTTTTGAAGGGGCTCAATTGCTATTGTTCGATGTTTTCTTGAATTGTAAGCTTTAATCAAATTAGGCAGAATATCCAACCACTTATAATTTCCTTGTTTGCTAAATTCGACCCATACTGACTTTTTTAACGTTCTATTAAAACATTCACACATACTCTACTATGTGAAGAGTAAAGATTGATTTTATGCTTTTTCATGAACTGATGAAAAATTGAATTGTAAAATTCTTTTCCTTGATCGGTTTGCAGGTTTTTTGGTACTCGTCCTTCCTTCAATATTCCCTCCATTGCTTTAGAAACATCATTGCCACTTTTCGTCTTGACTGGGATAGCCCATGCATACTTTGAGAATATATCTATGACAGTGAGTAAGTAGTTAAAACCTTTATTCTCTTTAGAGTAAGGTATAATTTCTACAAGATCAGCTTGCCAAAACTCATCTATCCCGCGTATATCATATTTTCTTTGCTTATATCTGCGTCAAGCAGGTTTATGCAACTCTTCAGCCACTCTTTGATATTCTATTTTCACTCTTCACTGTTAATTTTTTTTTTATTTTGTTTCGGAATAGCATCCCAAAACTTTTTCGCAGCAGCATCATTCAATTCTTGTTTTTGTTTTTCTTTTATCATTGGTGTGATTATTTTATCCTATTCTATTAATAATTTCTGAAGATTGTCCATTATATTTTGTTGTTTTGTAACAGCTGCATTAATTTTATTGATTTCTGCTTTTATAAAATCTTCTATTGAAACTTTAAGTGTGCTAAAGTTTTTGTTTACAGCACTAACTTCTTTGCTTAGCATTTTTTGAAAACTCTCGAGGGTGATTGCATCATTAGGCTTACTAGGAGCAGCAAGGTTGCACAATCTTTTATTTTGTAAAACAAAATTACCATCTGAAGTAAAATTGAAACCAGGGCCTGCGGTCCGCGAGCTACTTCTTGCGGTCGTTCAAGTGTACGTCCAAACACATCGACAATCATGAAGAAATGATGGAAAAATTGGTATGCATCAAAATATATGTCCCGCTTCTCGTAACTCCTCGATAATTAATTGGATTTCATTGACGAGATTATTATTTCCAGCAGATTGATCGGTAAAAAGTAATCGAAGTCGCTCAATAAGCTCGTTTTGATCATCCCAGTAAATTAGATCAATAGAAGATGATTTCTTAGCTATTTTATATCTTGGTAGAAGACCTTCTCCGCTGATAGATTTCCTTTTGCGGCTTGAGCTGCGGAACATGGGTGATATAACATCTCTATATTTTCTACTCCTTGATGTACGAATGGTCCATTTTTACTGAATTTTTTTCGATGAGCATTCGATGCTTCCAGAATTTTGCAATAATTTTTACGATTTGCATCGTTTATTTTACTTCCATCTGGTTCTCTGATAAAGAATAGCCCCATTAGTCCATCACTTTTAAGATAATTTCTAACTCAATTTCTACATTACCAATCATATATTTTCATTCGTAACTCCATATATATTATCTAAATTGCTGCCGATTGTATCCAGTAATGATAAAAAGTCAGTCGACCGAGTTTGATCGCGCATAGATTTAAACGTAGAATTTAAAATTGTGTCATCTCATGAAGCAAACTCATCATCGTCATTATCATCATCATCGTTATATGTAGAACCTGATTGATTAATGTCATGAACTATGTAACTTGATTTACCAAGCCTCATTCCTTTTTTCTGGTATTTACTTGCTCTCTTTATATCAGCATTCGAAGGTCCATTGCTTTCGGTTCTCGAATCGATGAGCTTTTCAAGTAGAGTAATGACAGGTTTCAATGTATCACCAATTACTTTTTCAAAATCATCTCTCTCTTGTTTTAATAAAGTATATTTCTGTTTAATAGCTTTACGTGCTCGCACGAGCTCGTTAAGAATATCCTTTATAGCACAGGGTGGCATAAATCCGCACTTAAGCCACGGATAGCCGTGGCAGCGGATTTATGCTAGTTTGTGCTATAAAATATCGTACGATACTAATAACATAACCCGTTCTTCACGGCATGACAATAGAACTGCAGAGAATGCGATTTACATCTCCTTTTTTATTGCAAAACAATCAAATCCTTTTCTGTATCGACCGTTATTCATTTCTCTATCCTTGTCAATAACAATGAAACCATATTTATCGTTGTTCCAGCATTCTGAATAAAAGCTTTCGAAATTCATTGAAAATTAAATCAGTATTTACATGATCTTCGTATACATGTTTTAAATTAACATCATCTTGGCGATAAATTACTAGCATGTTAATATCGTCTCTAATTAGATGCTTTGGTATATAAGCGTACTACTGACAAAGATAGAAACTGTCTACATTTTTATGTCTACCCACACAGAAAAATGCTCTGACATTATCTTGCTTCTTACAAGCTACATCATCAAAAATCATAATTGAATTTGGTAATGCTTCATCTGGAGATACTACAGATTTATGTTCAATAAACGGTAGATACGATATACCTTTAATTGGATCTAAAACTTCTTTGAGAAATTGATACTTGGGTTGATTCAACGATTTAGAGTATACATACACATTTTCAAATCTAAGACCATTCGGATGTGTAATTAGAGCTAATAAACTATTTGTTTTACCACAGTTTGATGGACCGCAAAAAACTGCTCGGATACTATCTGGTAGTAATTCTCCATGCCGTTTCTTTCTCTTCTGTGTTCCAAAATCAAAGTTTGCAATTGGAAGTTTGACTTTCTGCTCAGTAAAATCCATGTTAACGTGACAAAAGTAACTTTAAAATTGAGTCTAAAATAATATAAATACTTGTTTTATATTGCCTATCTCTCAGTTGTGAATCAGCACTCGAATAGAGATGATTGTACACAAGTCTCAGAAATGACCAAAAGGTCATGGATTGCTTGATAAAGTAATCCATAACTTATCTATTGAAATGCATCTTCAAGGCTATCAATACTGTGGTCCCGGAACTAAACTAAAAAAGCGAATAAAAAGAGGAGATCCCGGTATAAATCCACTCGATCAGGCATGTAAGCAACACGACATTGATTAAGCTTGCGAACGTGTTCAAGCTAAAGATGCTAGCCTAGCTGAAAAAGCATCTGCGTTGGCTGTTGCAAGTGTAATGAAATTGAAAGCAAAAACTGGAATGGGACTAAAATTCAGTAAGTTAATAACTGCAGCTAAAAAAACATCGAAACCAAGTAAATGTTCCCGCAAGGTTATTCAATCTGCTTTAAATGGCGCACGACAAGCTGTAAAGAACGTAGGTGGTAAGAAGAAAGTTAAACTTCCACGTGTTCTACCATTGCCATCAAAAATTGGTGGAGTTCTTCCCTTTCTGATACCATTATTTGCAGGACTTAGTGCGACCGGTGCTTTAGCAGGAGGAGCTGCTGGAATAGCTAAAGCAGTCAATGCTGCTAAAAGTGTGCAGAAAGATTATGAAGAAAGTAAAAGACATAATAAAACCATGGAAGCTATTGCTCTAAGCAAAGGTCTCTACCTTAAACCTCATGAAAGTGGAATGGGATTATTTATGAAGCCTCACATTGGACATGGCCAAATAAAAAAAAAGCGTCGATTTAATTTTACCAAATCGTGCACTATCTGATTATGATTTGTAACGTGGCGTTTTCTTCCCGTTCAAGCAACTACACGCTAGTGTACAAAAATATTTATACGTGCCGGCTGACTCCTTCCTCCAAGGTCTAGAGTACTGAAAAAACGGAAAAAAACGGGTACACGCAAGGGAATTGGTAGCAATAGGCTGAATGAATAAATAATAAAACAAAAATTAAAATTAACACATAAATTCAGATATATTCTGAAACCCCCAGTATACAAATTCTCAGTGGTAAACAACTAAGGTTATGAATTTAAATAACACATGGGCCAGCGGCCATATCACTACCTCCTTGTAACGGTAGTTGGTGGCTAAAACAAAGGGCCGCGAAAAACCACCATCGAATGACTCTAATTTGTATCAAAAAAAATAAGGGAAAAATCCGCCTTCTGCTGAAAAACGCGAAAAGGCACGGAGCTGCAAAGGGAAAACGCTGCACCAATCTCTCCTTCCACAGATAATCACTGAAAGATATTAATTGAAAAATCTTACCAGAAATACCACCAAAAAGACGAAGAAATCCGCCACACCAGGAAACAAGAATTCCAAAGATCTCTCCCAACTTCTATTTCTCTCCCTTTCTCTCTTTCTCTCTCTCGACTTCTCTTTCTCTTTCTCTCTCTCTCTCTCTCACACTATCTCTCCAACAACTCTCGAAACCACCAGGATGCAAGAAGAAAAGCTGTTGCTGCCTATGGATCCAGGAACAGAATGGCCGAGGCCGACGCTCCGCTCGAGGAAAGATGCCGCGTTTTCCCACCCGGCCTCCTTCTTCACGGAAGCGTCGTCTCGACCGCCGAATTTCCTCATTGGTCCTGAAAGTCCCGAAAATCCTCTATTGGCCTAACTAATCACCCATACAAACTCATTTGCATGTTCCTGAGTTTTCCCAGCGCCCTCTTTTCTATTTCTAATTTTCTCTCTAATACCTCTATATCCTTCCTAAATTACATAATCCGCGCCCCTTTATTAATAGAGACCAATCAATCAATATTGATCTCCATCCGATGGCGCCCCCTATAGATAAGACCAAGGAAAAGCAGAAGAGAGCGCGAATTCAAATCCCATTCATCAGGAATTGCTTTTCACGGTAGACAGACCCTAAATGCCAAATAGAAAACACTAACCGGCATCCTCTATATTCCACTAGTCTTGAAAGAAACTATACAGCTTCCCTGTACAGTGCTCTGCATTATCTCATCGACTATCATTCAACATCGATCGCCCGATAGCAGGCGCCCTCTCCATCTATAGCTTAATCGCGGTCGATAATTGAGAGCGCTCTCTCCCGCTATCACGCGCTGCGCAGGTGTGACTCGGAATCTCACATCCTGCGCTCCGCACGCGGCCGGTTAGAGGCAACTCCTACAAGCGCCACCGAGCGCAGGCTCCGCTCCATGGCCTGTCAGTTTGCCAAGAGTGAGTCAGCTGGCTGCGTTAAATAATCACGACGCAGCAATATTTATTGCTACGTCGGAGATTTGTAAAGTATGAATTTATCGCTCGAGCTTAATGGATAATAAATGAGAACAATTAAGCATCTCTTCCAGCCAGTATGTCTATTAAATTTGCCGACGTTTCGAGTCGTTACGATTCTTCATAAGGGCCAATACAAAAATTATAAATAAGATAAATTTAAAATAATTTTATAAATGAATTTTACAATTAAATTTTACCTTAATAATGATTATAAATTACTCTACTAACAACATAATTTGAACCAGATTTTACAAAGAATACGCCAACTAAAATTAAAATTAAAAATTAAAAATCAAACTAATTATAACTACGAACAATATTACTTTTTGCAATGACCGAACGCTGATAACAGCGTCGGTGTCACCAGATTCTAAGTAATTCTACTTGCCGAGCACACAGATCTTTATACTAGGAACTCACGCATACACCGTAATGATTTTCAATATATATATAATTTGATTATAATACAAATACAGATGTTCTGTACAGCGGTATAAGAGTCGGTCCACAGACCGATAATATACGGCAAACATACATTTCCAGGAAGTGGCACAAGTTTAATACCATGTAGTAGGCACGAGAGCCCGCGCAGCAAATTCAATCGTTTCTTCCATGACTACAACGTATACGTAGTAATATAGCCGGATCGTTACCTAGCAGCTCGGACTCTCGATCCTCCCACAAGGATGTGCCGCTCCGCTCCGCTAGCCAATCACTATATATACATGTTAGCTATGTAAGAGAAAGCGAAGCGGTGTGCTACCTCCTCCCGCTTACTGTCATCCGCATCGCACTCACTCATTCCCCGCACAGTCTCTCTATTCGATAAGTTACCGTTAAAATAAAATTACAAATACAAATCAGAATTATAATTACGAATTTTTTTAACTAGATTTTAAATTTGAAATAACGTTTTTATAACTTGCTTTGAGGTGGCACGAATCCTCAGCTCTATTAAGCGTGCCATTAAAATATTGAATGCGTTATATCTCTGAGAACCATTTACGACAGGTAGACGATTCTTTATCCATAATTTTAATATTATCAAATTTGAACGAGTGTCCCGTCTCTATCGCATGTACCGCAATTGGAGAGGAAAGATCTCCTTTTTCTATATAGCGTTTGTGCTCTGATTCTCTATTTTTTAAAGGATGATAGGTTTCACCTATATAAGTTGAATCGTAGTCGGCACAATCAATTTTATATACAACGTTTCCAGTCTCGCTAATAGCAGTCGGGTCCTTACCTAGCTTAATAAATTTATTGAATTTATTGTCAATCTTATTCACTAACAATGTGTCATTCTTTTTTAATACAGTTTTCAATTTGCTGTTAAATCTCTCATAATACGGAAAGACCGCAACATTGTTTTTAACCCCCCTTACATTTTCATTTATTTTCGAATTGTTGTTATCACAGTTATTATTATCGTTACAGTTAACTATACTTGAGTCATCCGAATCTATGCCCTCAGTGTTGTTTTGCATGAGGCCAAGATTGCGAATAATTCGCTTTTTAGAATATTTATTAATGAATTCAATCGGATAATCGTTCACAATAAAAATCTTTTTTGCATACTCTATATTCTGCGAATGGAACCGCGAATCAGATAGTAACATTGCTCTATCAAGCAGATTGTATAAAATTGCAATCTTCTGATTTTTCGGGTGGTGTGAATAATAATTTATATATCTGGCCGAAGCCATTTTTTTCTGAAACCAGTTTGTAAAAACGTTACCATTATGCTCATAGAAAATGGTTATGTCTAGAAAATTGATACGATTGTTAGTTTCGTTCTCATAAGTGAACTGTAAATTTTTGTTATAATTATTGAAAATATCAAGAACAAACTCCACCTTTTATGTTGTTAGTAAAGTGATTTATAATCATTATTAAGCTAAATTTAATTGTAAAATTCATTTGTAAAATTATTTTAAATTTATTTTGTATATAATATTTGTATTGGCTTTACAGCCCTGATGAGGAATCGTAACTACTCGAAACGTCGGCAACTTTAATAAACATTATAACGTTGATTTCTCGTGTCCTGGTGTTCTGGGCACGAGAAGGCCGGATGGATGACGTGACGTTATATTTCGGCCTTTCTCCTCGAGTTCTCCTAGACCCGGTGGCGCCAGACACTTACCCGAAAGTGTCAGAGTCTCGCGACTCTTTCAACGAACTCGGGCGATAGGCGGATTTGCCGGCTAGCTAGCTCAGCCCCACTACGCGGAAAGGAGAGAGGGTGGTTCGGATAATAACTTCGCGTGGCTGTTTAGAATGCACTCGTTTATTCCGAAATGAACTTATTTACACTAGAGAGGTAGTTAATAGATAACCCGGGCTCAACGGCCCCCGCACGCTAGATAAAAGAAAACGCGGAAGTATTCGTCCACTCCTGGCTCCGCAACGCCAAGGAGATGCGCTTCCTCACAACGCCAAACTTCACGAAATCGCAATCGCCGAGTCACAATTACACGCTAAGGCAACCACAAAGATATCCTACTCTCGCGCGTCTCAAGGGCTCACGCACGCAATGCCCGCTTGGCCACACTCACTCACTGTCCGCCGACTCTTCTTTCACACTTTAACCCTATAGCCGCGATTGCCCACACTTAGTGCAAACCGCGGCCGTCTAAACTACTTTTGGCCGAGAGCGTGTCTGCGTAACCACGACCTACGACACCCGCCGCGCCGTATCCTAACACCACGACGCCGAGCGAGGCCCCCTTGTCCTCGCCGACGTATAGTTCTCGAAGACGCACTCTTGATACCGTACCCAACCGATACAGATAGCCCCAAGTCCCTAACCGCGCAGATAACCTTCCCCTATATGAATACACCGAGACAACCACAAGCCCGAGGTACTCGAGGTAAGCCGTTCGTCGCGCGCACCGGGATGTCGAGGCAGCCTTCGCCCGAGATATCCGAAATAAAGACAGCTCTTAGTTCGCTTCGGCGCGGTATGACGACGACCTGTCGAGGATATCCACACGACCGGAACCCGAGGTAGCTTTCACTCATGCACTGAATTATACTAAACACACTAACTAAATATGAGGAGACATCCGCCGTAAAAGATAGCCGCGCTCGCTGATGTTCGCGCGCCCGCGAGACAAAGGAACTTCCCGGGAACGAGGCCGCGCGTGGAACTACGCAATAACCCGTGAGGGAGACTTAGCTCGGCAAGAATGATCCACTGACCTTTAATCCTTAAATCCGGGTGACCAAGGTTATCTTAAAACTAACTGTCCCGAATGTTCGGGAAATGCGAAATAAAGTCGCAAAAGGAGGCCGTCGCGACTTCGTCAACACAACAGGCCTCGCAACCGGTCGGCATGCTCTTGGCTACCTTGGAAAACAGCTATCTTCCTAACAACAATACAGACATCGCGATAATGCAAGCTGCCTCGAGAAACGCAAATTATATCTCGGATTCTCTCATTATTAGTACGGATACCTTAGACAACTCCGCGATCACTCAGGATACCTTCAAAAATAAAATAAATAAAAATTCGCATATATTTTTGGCCGCGCTAAATTCTCTCGAAAAGTCAGTTTTCGAACATTACACACTTGATTCACAGACAGTCAGCGAAGACATTACTAAGGTTATCTTCGAACCCTACGCGCAACCAACAAAACACGAATTTCTTATAGAAAACATACTAACAAACGACACAATATATAGCTTGCCGAATAATAACTCGAAATTGCTATACGTTACTATTGAAATTATAAATAATAAATTTCAAGCGCTCGTAGATAGCGGCGCAAGTAAAACGTTCATCGGCCCGACAATTCAAAAATTAGCTAAAAAACTTAATTTTCCAATACACACGAACGTACACGGTAAAGTCACTACTCCATTGGGCTATACTGAAAATATACGAGAGATAGTTAAAATTCCATTTACA
Source organism: Philotrypesis tridentata (assembly GCA_018906965.1). Taxonomy (NCBI): domain Eukaryota; kingdom Metazoa; phylum Arthropoda; class Insecta; order Hymenoptera; family Pteromalidae; genus Philotrypesis; species Philotrypesis tridentata. The sequence continues at coordinate 110,087 of JACCIB010000529.1, forward strand.
ATTAAAAATCGCCTTCAACCAATTGAAGCGAGAGTCTTGTATTGTTTAAACCAAAATTGCATTTTAGGCTTAGACGCGCTTCACGCTTTTGGAATTACCATCAATTTTAATAATCTCACGTATACATTTAATTCTAAGCCATTTCAGAGCTACAAATTTGAAAACGATCACAAGGATATCTCGCGGGAAACTATGGCGTGTAATGGCCTAAGCGAATTAGACAATTCACAAGAAATTGAATTACAACAATTTCTCGAAAAAGAACTGCCGGCTATCTCGGGCAGACTAGGAAAAACGAATTTACTCAAAGCCACGATCGACGTAAATAATCACCCGCCGATCAAGCAACGATCGTATCCAATTTCCATAGCAATTGAAAAAATCCTTTTCGCAGAAGTCGACAAGATGCTCGCGGAGGATATCATCGAGAAATCAATTAGCGAATGGTCGTCTCCCGTACATATGGTACGCAAGGCAAACGGCTCACGCCGATTTTGCCTAGATTTGCGAAAAATAAATGCAATAATTAAAAAAGACGCCTATCCGCTACCCCTTATGACATCTATACTCGACAAACTACGCGTAGCGCGTTACATCTCGACGATAGACCTTAGTCAGGCATTTTTACAAATACCTTTAGACGAAAAAAGCAAAGAAATTATGGCTTTCGCGGTACCAGGAAAAGGATTGTTTCAATTTAAAAGACTCCCGTACGGATTAGCAAACTCACCCGGAATTTTTCAGAGAAAGGTGGACTCTCTAATCGGCCCGGAATTACAACCACACGTATATTCATATTTAGACGATCTAATTATCGTGACCGAAACATTCGAAAGTCACTTAGAATGGCTAAAGCTCGTCTTCGATAAGTTACGTACCGCGAACTTATTTATTAATAGTGACAAAAGTAAATTCTGTTTGGCCGAAGTAAAATACCTCGGATACATTGTAAATAGAAACGGTTTACAAATAGACGACGACAAAGTTGCGCCAATAAAAAACTACCCGGCACCAAAAACACTAAGACAAGTACGAAGATTTATCGGAATGACATCGTGGTATCGTCGTTTTATCGAACATTTCGCGACGCTCATAGAGCCCATTTCGCGTTTATTAAAAGAAAAATACAAGTGGGAATGGAAACAAGCGCAACAAACTGCTTTTGAAATAATAAAACAGCGATTAATGAACGCACCGATTCTAATGCGCCCAGATTTTACCTATCCATTTATTATACAAGTCGACGCGAGCACGGTAGGGCTTGGAAGCGTACTAACACAAAATGTTAACGATAAAGAACGAGTAATCGCGTACGCGAGTCGCACAATCACGGACGCGGAGAGAAACTATTCAACTACCGAGCTTGAATGCCTGGGGGTTATCTGGGCTATCGACAAATTTCGAGGCTATGTCGAAGGTACTCACTTCCAAGTAATTACAGATCACAGTAGCCTACAATGGCTAAAAACGCTTAAAAAATCGGCAGGCTAGCTCGTTGGGCAATGTATTTGACGGCGTACGATGTCGATATAATTCACAGAAAAGGCGCGATGCATCATGTACCGGATGCCCTATCGCGAATGTACGAAAACGCGCCCGAAGAACTTAATTCGCTACGCGAATGCGACGACGACTGGTATGACAAACGTATACAAGAAGTTCTCGAAAATCCAAAAAAGTACCATAATTGGCGCTCGGAAAATAACGTACTATACCATAAAACTGAATACACGATAATTGACACGGTTAAACAAGACAACTCCATTTGGAAAGTGGTGGTGCGACCAAATGATAGAGACCGCGTTCTCTACGACGCACACGACAACGTCCAAAGCAGGCACCTTGGAATAGAAAAAACACATGCGCGCGTCGCGGAATATTACTTTTGGCCCGGCATGTTTAAAGACATAGCTAATTATATCAAACATTGCGATATCTGCCAAAAAACGCGTGCGTAGTAGCAGCGGATATTATGGGTCCTTTACCGCGAAGTAAAAAAGGTATGCGCTATCTATTAGTTATGCAAGACCTATTCACGCGCTGGATAGAAATTCAACCTCTAAGGGACGCGACAGGCAACGCAATAAAATCAACAGTACATAATTTAATCACAACACGATGGGGCACACCGAGAGTATTCATCACAGATAATGGCACGGAATTTGTAAATAAAACTCTGACGAGCTATCTGAAAGATTCACACATTACACATTCCACAACACCGCCGTATCACCCGCAATCTAACCCCGTGGAAAGAGTAAACCGTGTATTAAAATCTATGATAAGCTCGTTCATAGATCAAGATCATCGGGAATGGGACACACACATTTACGACTTCCGCTTCGCTTTTAACACAGCAAAGCATACTTCTACACAAGCGACTCCGGCATTTCTGAACTTCGGCCGCGAACCCCTTCCCGTAAATAGTTTACGTAAAGAAATGCAAGAGCCGTTAGAAATCGAAACGGGTAACGTATTACAATGGTCAGAACGACTATATCGCTTAAAGGCGATTCGAGACTGGGTCGTCTTAAACTCAGAAAAGGCCCATAATAGGCAAGCGCAACTCTTCAATAAAAAACATCGTAATTTATCATTCAAGGTAGGCGATTTAGTAATAATGCGCAATAGAGTCTTATCAGATGCGACAAAAAACTTCGCCGCAAAACTAGCGCATTCCTATAAAGGCCCCTTCACAATCTCGAAAATACTCTCACCTCTCGTATATCAACTCGTTTCAATAGAAAATAAAGTTATAGACAAAGTGCATGTGTGTGATTTGAAAGCATATAACTCTAAAAATCCCATTCCTACATAGGTGTTCCTGGTATCAGCGGTTATCTTTTGTTTTTGGTTACCTTCGCGAAAATATTCATCGTCCATTGGCACTGGTTATCTAAAATAAGGATACAATCGACGAAAGTAAGCAATTAATAAAAATTAAAACATAATTAATAATATGTAGAGCTATCTGTAACTCCCGTTAATATTCAGTTTCGCGAGGATGTCTTTACCTGAAAACGGCCCAACGAACGTCCAACGTTCAGCCTCCTTGGAAGAGGAAGACCGCCTGCTCGAGGGTGCAGAAGTCGATGTAGACGTAATGAGCATTTCAGACTCGGACATTGAAATTTTGTCAATGCCGGTGTCGCCATGCCCCCCGGCACCTTCGGCTGAGACTGGGCCAGTCTCTTCCCCACGGAGGGGAGAGTTTCCGGATGAGGACTATGTTATGGTCCCACCGGAAAGCACCGCAAGTCAGGGCCAAGACGCACAAAGGCCCCTCAGTGCGGACTCCGCGAGCCTCGACGGCAAGGTCGAGGGCGACATGGAGGTGCCGAGCTCACCCGTAACCGAAACTTCAGCCTCGGAGTCCGAAGACGACAACGAGCCGGACACCTTCCAGGAGGTGGAAAACATCCGTCGGCTGATCCAGGCACAGATGCCGGACAGCCCGCTGATCCCGTTGCTGGGCCACGAAGAGACCTTCACCGACTTCCTGCTCGATCATCCGGAGATGATCTCCGTGTTTAAGGAAGTGCAGAGGCTCTGGGAGGAAGAAATCCGTCGAAGGCCGTGCGTAATAGGTGGATCGTCCCTCTGCCTGGGGAAAACGCCCCGTCTGCCGACGAGGCCGTTAACAAGTATGAAGATCTACGCACTTAACCCGGTTACTGAGGTAATGGTGCAGACGGAGGAAGTGATAAGACCACAAATGCAGTCGACGGCAGTCCAGGCCGACAGCACGCAGCCAGATACCCCTCCTCGCCAGGGCACCTCAAGGTCTACGCAGACCGACAGGCCACCCGCTCGCAGAACGGTCGCGACACAAACGGGAGCGGAAGGACCGGAGCGAAGAGAGGATCAGCAGCAGGCGAATGCCGAAAACGACGTCGGCTGGACGGTGATAGAGGGCCAATGGGTCCAAGTATTGCCCCGGCTCCAAGGATGCTTCAATTGCGGGCACGACCACCATTACAGGACGTGCGGCCATCCGCAACGGACGTATTGCTACAGGTGTGGGCGTCGAAACGTCACCATACGCGACTGCCCGCACTGTGCCCCAGCCTGGCGTCAGGAAGGCCCCTACATTCGTCGCTTAAGGACCCACGTCCCACGCGATCAACCTCTGCCGCCTCGCGAAGGCCTAGACCAACTGCAGCAGTTCACTCCGGAGAACCCGAGCTATCTATACCCGACGAGGAGATAGAGCTCGGGAGGTTATCTTTGCGGCTATCTCTTGAGAAGTTCATTTTCATTTTCATTTTTCTTCATTTAAAATTAATTAAATAAATAAATTAAATTCATTAATTCTACTATAAAACTTAAATTTAACCTAAATTTAATCTTATAAATTTTAAAGTTTTCTACGTCGTTTAATTGGGCTATCTCCTTAATTAGTTATTAATAGTTACGAAGTTTGCATTTTAGTTTAAAACTAAGTGATCGGTTGTCTGTTCTATAAACATTTCTAATAATTCTAAGGTTGATAAAAACGGATATCTTTTATACAACGTGAACCAAAGTGCCAAAAGAAACTAAGGTTATCTATTAAATTATAAGGCTATCTTGCGATATAAGTAAACATTATTTTAAATTTAATAAAAACTAGTTATCTTTCAATCGAGCAGGTTACCCTTTTATTTTAGCATAAGTTACCAGCGGAATAAGTACTCCCTTCCACTTATTCTGCTTCCCGGGGCCTCCCATCCTGCCCCTTCCTAGTTAAGTAGTTTTAAGTTAAATGTAAGTTAGTAATTAAGTCCTCTAAAAACCCCTTTCCCAATCTAGAGTAAGTGTGTGAATGAGTGAGAGAGAAGCAGACGAGAAGCTGCGCTTGCAGACCGCGAGACGCGCTACACCCGCGAGGTGAGACGAGGTTGACGGAGCGACCCGCTGGCTCACTCCTTTTTTCCAAGGGAGGGGGAGTTGTAACGTGGCAAAATATCGCCACGTCACGTCGAGCACTGAGCCGCCGGGGTAGAGCGTCTCAAGGTTGAATGAATGGTGCGTGTGCATGGATTAATGGCGTAACGTTTCTTTCGAGTGACGGCGCGAGGAGAGGAGCGACAACTGAGGAAGGAGAAAAATACGGAGAGCTTCTTCATTCCCGTTCAAGGGCGAGAAGGGAAGAGTGCAAGCTCCGGCGTGACAGAAGCAGCGACAGGTGCATACAGGGCGTTCAATTCCGGCTCGTCATAAGTCGTCGGACGCAGACGAGACGGGCGGGGTCTTCCTACGTGAGAGCCTTCTGCAGCACGGCCAGCGTGATGGTTGCTTCATCGCGAGAACGTTGGAAGTAATAAAAGGCAGCCTTTGCGCCCTTTGTAACAGGCACTCCCGAATCCAGGCCAAGACAGAAGGAGTCGCTGAGAGTTACAATGTACTTCGTAATTCGCGCATAACTTAGACATTGCGCGAGTTGTCTGTATGCATGCCTGGCTGTCTGTATGTTGCGAGCGTTCAAATCTCGCGGTTGTCTATCCAGCATTAACTGGGATTGTAAAGTCGAGCGCGCATGCGCCGCGATCGACGATGTGAAGCGAGCGAACTTGTAACAGCGCGAGCGCGCGGGCCGTCGGCCCCACGCGAACCGACCAATCGGAGCGCGCGCCGCTCGGCGTCTCGGGAGAGCGAGAGCGCGAGGCTCGTGCCGAGTGCACGAGCCGGCACTCTCCTGCCCCGGCCGTTCCAGCTCAGACGTCGTTGCAGCCAACTCCCGAGAGATTTCTTTGTGTCGCACATATTTATCTCGCGTGTGGTTTCCTGATACTTTGTGGGTCACGGAGCCTTGGTCACCCGGATTTAAGGATTAAAGGTCAGTGGATCGTTCTTGCCGAGCTAAGTCTCCCTCGCGGGTTATTGCGTAGTTCCACGCGCGGCCTCGTTCCCGGGAAGTTCCTTTGTCTCGCGGGCGCGCGAACATCAGCGAGCGCGGCTATCTTTTACGGCGGATGTCTCCTCATATTTAGTTAGTGTGTTTAGTATAATTCAGTGCGTGAGTGGAAGCTACCTCGGGTTCCGGTCGTGTGGATATCCTCGACAGGTCGTCGTCATACCGCGCCGAAGCGAACTAAGAGCTGTTTTTATTTCGGATATCTCGGGCGAAGGCTGCCTCGACATCCCGGTGCGCGCGACGAACGGCTTACCTCGGGTACCTCGGGCTTGTGGTTGTCTCGGTGTATTCATATAGGGGAAGGTTATCTGCGCGGTTAGGGACTCGGGGCTATCTGTATCGGTTGGGTACGGTATCAAGAGTGCGTCTTCGAGAACTATACGTCGGCGAGGACAAGGGGGCCTCGCTCGGCGTCGCGGTGTTAGGATACGGCGCGGGAGGTGTCGTAGGTCGTGGTTACGCAGACACGCTCTCGGCCAAAAGTAGTTTAGACGGCCGCGGTTTGCACTAAGTGTGGGCAATCGCGGCTATAGGGTTAAAGTGTGAAAGAAGAGTCGGCGGACAGTGAGTGAGTGTGGCCAAGCGGGCATTGCGTGCGTGAGCCCTTGAGACGCGCGAGAGTAGGATATCTTTGTGGTTGCCTTAGCGTGTAATTGTGACTCGGCGATTGCGATTTCGTGAAGTTTGGCGTTGTGAGGAAGCGCATCTCCTTGGCGTTGCGGAGCCAGGAGTGGACGAATACTTCCGCGTTTTCTTTTATCTAGCGTGCGGGGGCCGTTGAGCCCGGGTTATCTATTAACTACCTCTCTAGTGTAAATAAGTTCATTTCGGAATAAACGAGTGCATTCTAAACAGCCACGCGAAGTTATTATCCGAACCACCCTCTCTCCTTTCCGCGTAGTGGGGCTGAGCTAGCTAGCCGGCAAATCCGACTATCTCCCGAGTTCGTTGAAAGAGTCGCGAGACTCTGACACTTTCGGGTAAGTGTCTGGCGCCACCGGGTCTAGGAGAACTCGAGGAGAAAGGCCGAAATATAACGTCACGTCATCCATCCGGCCTTCTCGTGCCCAGAACACCAGGACACGAGAAATCAACGTTATAACATACTGGCTCGAAGAGATGATTAATTTTTCTCATTCATTAACTGATTATGATCTTATAAAGTATGTACATATAATGAAAATGCCAAATTTTAGGGGCGTTTTCATGAGAAATAATCTACCTGCCAATGGCCCTTGGCACACAGAATCTGCTATTGTTAATTTAGATGATTATCAAAACAAAGACACATACTGGGTGTGTTATCGAAAAAATGGTTCGAAAGTCATTTACTTTGACAGTTTTGGTGATCTTAGACCTCCTATTGAACCTACCTATGAAATACTTCAATGTGAAAGAAGTACAATATAATTATAAAAGATATCAAAATCTTAACACATTTATTTGTGGCCATACTTGTCTTCGATTCTTAAGCCATAGTCTATAAAAAGGTAAACATTACTGAAATTCAATCATTCCCTTTCAATCAGTCATGGAAGTTTTATTTTGAGCGTTTCAAAAAATTCTTCTATTTTAGAAGCACAATATTTTCCTTCAATTGAACTTTCACAGCATAAGAAATACGCTTTGGGGGTTTAGTTGAACTCTTAACGTTGAATTCAATCCCGAATGTAGATGAAACAAATAATAAACTTTATATAAAAAACGGAGATACAATAACTATTGTTACTGGAAGTTACGAGGTTGAAGCTATTAACAAATTTTTGAATGAAACATTGAAATCGAAAAAAATTGAATTTAGCTTAAAAGTTAACAATAATACTCTTATAAGTGAAATTAAATGCAGTCATCCACTGGATTTTACACCTAATAATTCTATAGGTCGTCTTCTCGGTTTCACTCCACGCATTCTCAAAGAAAAAAACCAACCACCATTCTGATTTGACAGTAAAAATATTGAAGATAAATGCAATCAGAGTAGAGTGTAACATTACAGCTGGTGCATACATCATTAACAAAAAGGTACACACAATCCACGAATTCTTCCCCAGAGTTCCTCTAGGATTCAAAATCGTAGAAGTTTCGTCTCACGTAATTTATCTTCCACTTAGTGTGAAGTGTATAGATAATCTTCAAAGTCGAATCGTGGATCAAGACGAAGACTTGGTGAATTTCCGAGTAGAGGAGATTACTATTAAACTTCACATCAAAGCGATATAATGGGCATTGTTTTCAATTCTAATATGCATATAAGACAGCCTCAATGGCAAACACCCATCAGTCAACAAAAGATAGTCAAACCGATAACACGGTGGAGCATACAGTTCCTCAAAAGCATAGGACTAAAAGTTCGTGGAAAAAAAATCAGTTGTCTATATATCTCTGCTGCTTCCAGAAAAATGGACGAAATTCCTCAAATTCAATCTGGTGTTGTATTCGATGAGTCTATTGCTCAGTACGAATTACATTCTCACCAACCATACTCATCATTGAGTTTCGATAATAGTGATGAAATTCGTATTACTATTCAGCATCAAGATCTATGTCTTACCGTCTCGCAGTTATATTCGAGTCTATGGAACACTAAGAAAACCAGATGGAACAGCACTAGCTAAAACTGATTTTGCAAACAATAGAATTTGTCATCTGTTTGATGAAATTCGATATGAAATGAATGCGGTGGAGATTGATAAATGTAAAAATGTTGGTATGACCAGTCTTATGAAAGGATGGCCTTTATTTACTCCGAGACAAGCTTTCGCTTTAAAAAATGCAGGATGGGAAGGTTTGAATCAATTAGATTCATCTGTGAAAAATCTTGCGGGATACTTTGAGCATGGTCTTGGGTTTTGCAAAAGATTATAAAAAATTTTTTAAACAAGTTTGTCATTTTTTAAAAATTTGTTTAAATCATTTAAAAAAAATATACAAAAAATCCAAAAAATGATAATACAGGTAGATACAGGTAGATGCAATTTTGTCCACAAAAAGAGGGAAAATCGCATTAATTTTTTTCAGTTTTTCGCTTGTAGCTCTTCATTGGCATCGGGTTTTGACAAGGCACATAACATTTTATTGTTTGAAATGATCTACTAAACGAAACTAGTATAATCCGATAAGTGTGTCCTCAAAAACAAAAAAGTTAAACTTTTGGCCCTAGCGAACTGGACTTTTTGGTGTATTCACTCATATGATATTAAGGAAGGAAATCTATTTGCTTACAATATTGCTTTTGATTACTTAGATATCCCACTGCTGGTATACAAAAAGTTTTTCTGTTCAAAATGCATTATAAGGATATCTAATGGAGTATAGAAGGGGCGAAATGCGACGATAAATAAATTATTATTCCATCTACTGTATATGACGAGAAAGCGAAATATGAAAAACTCTTAAAGACCCGATATCTGTCTAGTTTTTTGAAGAAGCTTTTATCCGCATAAAATATTGAAGAAATTTTTAAAGATCAGTGCTTAATTTCAAGACATGTATCAGTGACGTATTCTATATGACATACATATTCAATAAGAACCAGTTTAATATTCAACTATACGAAACACACTATTATACTATTTACAGTCAATTATATTATTCAGTAAACAAATAAATTCAAAACAGCTTATCATACTTCTGCATACCTGCAGTTTTTCACTTGTAAAAACTGTTTTTGTTCACGAAATCTAATTAAAAATAACATTTTATTGATTTTACATTATTATCTATTATTCTCAAGTGTTTGTAATTATTAATTGAAACAGTAATTTCTTTAATATAAGTTTGCGTTATATAACCAGATTTACGAACTGTTCTATATTTTAGACAGAAACATCAATTCCTGTTTTTCCATAGCCAATTAATTTATTTCTACATTATTTATATGAAATGTTCATTCTTACTTTATGACGCAAAGTTGTTTTATCTAATATAGGCATTGCCAGTTTTTTATGTACTGATGCAAGGGAAAAACACTGATGATTATGCTGCTGTAATGTCCTTTATAAGACAAACATTTCCCGAAATATCTCCGGAATATGCGATGTCTGATTACGAGAAAGTAGTGAGGAATACCATCAAAATGTCTTTTCCAAGCATTGTATTGTGATGTAGGGGTGTTGCGTCTTGGAGTGAGAAGGCCAAGTTAGAGTTGGAGGTCTTTATTCTTGAATTAGGAGAGCTCTGCTCTGTTCTGCGGTCGCCGGTGTTCTGCCTGCGAAGCCTCCGATGCGACAAGTCGGAGGCTGCAGTCTCCAGCACAAAGTGCAAGCTTGCACTTTGTGCTTGAGAACGCTCCGGCTCACGCGCTCCCGCGCGAGGTGCTACCTCAGCTTCGCCGGCGGTCACCTGAGCCCAAAAGCTCGTACGTGACACGTCCAGCGCCGCGAGGGCAGCGTCCTCGCACCCCAAAAAAACGGGCAAGCGTGGAGGCGCGCAGCCGAGGCGCGCAGGTGATCGTGCGTGTGTGTGATTGCGTGTGTGTGTGTGTGTGTGTGTCCCTATGGATGCCAGCGAGCGCAGCTCGCGCGCGGATTTCGCGCTATTGGATTCTAATTTTTCTTCTTGTTTGAATGTGTGTTGATTGTGTATGTATGTGTGTGTGCCTATAGAGCAGCCGCTGCTGCTTTACAGCTTGTACAGAGCAGGCTATACAAGATTTTTTTTTTTTAACATTATTTTTGGCTGTTTTTTTTTTTTTAGCTGAAATACAAAATGGATATGATCTTATATCTAGCTTAACTCTATTTTACTATTATCTATTCGCGTGAGCACGCCAGACTGCTCACGCGGCTTGGCATTTATTTCTATTCATTATTTTACGTTATTATTCTATTTTGATATATATATATGTAATTATATATGCACCGGGGGTTTACTGCATTTCTGGCGACCCATCACGGAGGTAGGTAAGATGATTTTTGTTGAATTTTAGACCTGCTGCGGCCCTGGGCTCCGCTCCGTGACGCGGCGAGCCTGCTCGAGAGCCATAATTGACTCCTGTTGTTTGATTATTCGGTCAATTGGGCTGGCCCTGCAACGGCGATATATGCAGAATCCGCCCACCCCGAAAACTATCAGCATTGCGATCACGCTCGAGATCGACAGCCCAAATATGGAGGCACTGCTGCTCAGGTTACGCAGCTCAAATGATGTTGACCTTCGACTGGCGATCTCGCTCGCTCTCGCTGCTATCTCATGGAGCGCGGCGCCTGTTTTGAGACTTTCTGAATTTCCGCTATGCTGCTGGTCGGTCCTGCTCGCGGCCTCAGCCTGAATTGCTTCCTTTAGCTCGCTGTCGACGTTCGACGCGTTACTTAGGCTCTCGATTATTCGCGCGGTGTCGACTCTGACCGTTTCGAACTTTGACTCGTTTAAGGCTGCTGAGATTGTACGTGACGCGGTTAGGCGTGCATTCGCCGTATGCGCGGAACAACCCGGACTGAGCTCTACGATTCCTATTCCAGAAATCGTGTCCGTAAGCTGCTCGGATCTGACGCATTGGACGTAAAGATTTTCCGGCGCCCGGGTGGCGAAAAGCCACGCGTTGGCCTTATCTAGCCTTAACCAGAAGGTGTCGCGCACCTGTCTAAAGCGTATGTCGCAGGTTGCCGGATGGCTAATCTTTTTGCCGGCGGCAATCCTGACTTCGCATGGCGTGTTCTTTCTAATTTCGCGTACCGGTTCCGGATTTACAGCTATTCGTAGCTCATCTAGCTCGCGCAGCTTTACCACGTTTTCGGCTGGGAAAGGCAGGTACGTGCGATTCGATGAGCTTACCGCGAAATAGGCTGACTCGGGCCATATGTATGCGGCCACATTTCGCATGTGCAATGAGTGTTGCATCGCCGGAATTGGCGATGCTCTAAATAGGAAGAAGTCCTGTAGATCGAGCAACGGAATGGCTACCTGATAGATTAGATAGCCTTCCGTGAACATAATTGTGATTTTTGATACCTGCATGATCGCTATGGCTGAAAATTTCTCCTCTGTGAGGGGAAATTTGGCGGTCGTGATTGAGCTTTTCACCGCCAGCATAGCTTCGCGCAGGGTTTCAGGCGGCATCATGTGTGGATGGATAACCCCCTTTACCGCGAAGAGAGCCGCATCGGTAATTGTTTCCGTGTCAGTCCGGAATTGTTCGATACTAATTCTGGCGCTGACGAGGGCGTTGAGAGTCGCAATTTCTTTGCTATTATAGGCTGATCTATTCTCGAGCACTGATGTTGCTGCCTCGAGTCTCATCACCCTCGCGTCCAGTCGCGATATTTCGCGCTCTACGATCTGTGTTTGATTCGCTAGCAGCGCGGCGGTTTCACGCGTATCATTCGCAACGGATTTGATTGCGTTTTGGATCTCAATCGCGTCATCCTCATTTAGTGTCCCGTATAGAAATTTATGAATTTTTCCGGCGAAGGGAATTATCCCGGACCACCGTCGCTTGCGTTCATGCTTTTCTACGCGATTCCCGATAGATAGCAGATCTCGCACTCGCTCTGCCTGTCGCGCGACGCCGCTCGCAGCCCTGATTATCGCGTCGTCTTCGCATTTTGGGCCGCATGCTTCTACTATTCGTCGGATGTTATCTTCGATTACCTGACCCGCCCTAAAATAAGGGTTCAAGTCCACCTTCTGGACTATTTTCCATTCTGAACTGGAAGTGGCCAGGGGCGCTATTTTCTCGGTGATAAGCCCGAGTTTCCCGTCGAGCTTGTGTATCTTGCGCGAGGGTCCTCCGGGTGGCTGCACTTCCAGTACTGCTCTCGCATCGTATCCGAGCAGGATTCTGCAACATATCGTTTTGCGCGACTTATTTACCTAGCTGTTTTTTTTTTTTGATTTCGCGGTGCGTCCAGCGCCGCGAAAAAAAAACGGTAAAAAAAAACAGCGCTCCCTAAGGGTCCCCTATTTCGGACTCTGCGTGCCTGGCTAACTCGCTAGTACGCTCGAGTTTGTTTGCGTGCACTATCTTAGTTGTCGCTTCGTTAGCGATTGTAACGTTGTTCGTCTTCCTGTTAACGCTGACGACCTCGAATGGCCCTACATATTCAATCGCGAATTTTTTATTCCTTGGCTCTTTCAGGAGGAAAACTAATTCGCCCTCTCGGAAGTACTTTGTATTTATCTTTCGGTCGTAATAGTACTTCGATCTGTATTTTGATTGAATTAAATTGAGCGCGGCCGATGTTTGCAGCGCGGTCAGATTGTTAGACATCTCGTCGATGTACTGATTGTACGTCATTGCCTCGTCTGTTCGCGGGAAGCTCGAGGGCGTACGCGGTTTTATGCCGAACACGAGTTCTTGCGGCATGTAGCGCGTACTTTCGTGAACCGTACAGTTGTACGCGTGCTGACATACGGCTGTCCACTCGTCCCAACGGTCGATCTTTTTTACATATTTTCTTAAGTATTCGGTTAAGGTATGATGCATACGTTCGATCGATCCGTTGGACTCCGGGTGGTAAGCCGTTGTCGCAAACTTCTCGATGTTAAAGATTCGCGCCAGCTCCTCCAGTGTCCGGTTCTGAAAGTGTTTTCCCTGATCCGTTACGATTTTTTTTGGCGGACCGAATACGCATATAACCTTATCAATTAAAGCCCGTGCTACCTCCTCCGCGTTCGCGTACTCCGTCGGTGTAAGTATCACGTACTTTGTTAGCATATCCTGAATCGATAGGATGTATCTATTGCCTCGCCCCGTCGTCTCCAGTGGACCGTAAAAATCCAATGCTATGTGCTCGAAAGGAAACGCCGGCGTGTTGCTTATTAGCATCGGCAAACGGGTTTTAACTCGAATTAATTTATTTGTTTGACACGTTTTGCATCGCGCCACGAATTGTTGCACCTCCGGCCGCATGTTACGCCAATAGAAATCATGCGCGATTTTTGCGTACGTTTTCGACATACCGCGGTGGCCTCCCATCGTCGACTCGTGATATTCTTTAAGTATTCTATACCGGTCCGACGTAGGTGGCACAGGTATATTGCTTGTTATCAACACCGCGCTGATCGGCCTATTCGCGAAGCATGAGTCGAATAGCTCCACGAACGACGACCACTCTGACAATTTTAGGATTGCGAGGTCGCGGATAACAGCAAAACTTTTGATTTCTAACCTGGCTACGACTTTCTTTAATGTGTTCAGGCATTTGCGCAAATTCGCGCGCAGAGGCTTCTCGTTAGCGTGATTTTTGGCGTACATGCCGATAACCTTGAAGCCTCTGTGCTCGGTCACGTTTATCTCGCCTAAATTGAACTCTTGGTCATTGAGCACCTCTGGACCCACGTAACCGCGCTCTGCGAGAGCTTCTTGGATTTCGGTCGAGAAAGTTTTGTCCGTTGTAGCTAAATATACCAAGTTTTCGTGGTATCTAAACGGATGCTCTTTGTAAGCCCTAAGGTGCTCAAAGGCCGGAGTGTCTTGGCCCTCCTGCACAGCCCACGGCGGCTTTTCGCGCGGTGGCCTTGCTCGAGCAGTTAAGTATTTGCTCAGCTTAGCGTCTTTTAGTGCGGACGTCACCGCTGGCCTTGCGTTGCATAGACCGCTCGCAGTTTCTCCTTCGGCCGACTCGTCGCGATAAGCCATAGCTGACTTAGCTACGTCTGCGCGATCTGGTGCACGCGGTATTCTTTCGTCTGCGGAGTCATTGCCGCTGGCCGCTCGCTCGCTCAGCTGTTCGCTGCTGTTTCTGTCGCCATCGTCTGCGCCGTGCCAGCTAAGTGCAGCGACCGGTGCCCCCGACCCTGCGTCTGCCGCGTTAGGTAGGGCCTTCTGCTGTGTTAGCGCTTTATTGTTTGACGCGCCGGGCTCCTGCTCTTCGCGATTCTCGTCGTTCGCGGCGTTATCGCCCTTCTTTCGCTGCGGTGGCGGTTGCATTTCTATTTTCTTTCGTTTCGCGGGTCTGTTTCTCCCAAATACCGGTGATTGCGACCCGTCGGGACCGTCGTCGTGCGGAGGAGGTCCGTTACGTTTTGCTGCTGCGCGAGCTCTTGGTTCTCCTATCTCTTTTATCTTATACGGCGTGAAGTGCTGACCGCGCAGATTCAGGTGAATTACGTCGCCTGCTTCTTCCACGACGATGTGGCAGAAAATGCGTTTGTCGTCGGATAGGTCATAGTGCACGCAAACATTCTTGTTGAACGCGTGCGCGAACAGAAATGCGCAGTCGATGTTACCGTACTCCGAGTCCGAGCGCAAAATTCTCGCGGTGTCATCCGGCTCTCCGCATGACGGCATTAACGCGGACGTTGCTAGCAGTCGCCTCAGCTGTGTTGCTGATATATCTAGATTTGCGGCTCTGATTAGCGAGAAAAACAAGCAATTGCCTGGAGGTTGATTCGGGATATTGGGGTCGCGTTCGAGTCGCGCCAATGGTTCCATACATTTGCTTTTTCGTATGTATGTTTGGACCAGAATATTGCCCGAAGATGCCGATGAGTTGAGATCTGACTCTTCGCGTCGACGGTCGTAGTTACGCGGTACATTCGCGAAATCGACCTTCGGCCCCCCTTCTTCTGGCTCCGAATTCGATTTAGGACTACCCTCGTGCGCTTGCTTTGTTTGCGGCGTGTGTTTTTCGCGCGAGCACGCGTCAGCGGTGATGCTGCTGGCCTTCGGTGGCAGCTTGGCGCTATCGGCCGGAGTCGCATTACTCTCGGCGTTCCCCGCGCTTATCTGCGCTGGCTCGGCATCTCGTCTGCTAGCGGAGCTACTCTCCTGCGATGTCGACTGCCAGCTCGACTAACTCGATGCGTAGCCCCTTTTGCTTGTTCTTTTCCCGACTCGCGAGATGCACGCCTAATTTTTTGGATTGCGAGCCATTTTCCCACGGCCACGGTATGGCTAGCTTGGCCGTGTCATTTCGCGGCTTTGTTCTACCTAGCTCGGGCGTTGGCTCGGGCGGCGGCTGGGGTGGTAGTGGTGGTGGTGTCGCGATTACCTCGCTATCTGAGCTCGCGTCGACAATGCTCAGCTGTGACTCTACGAATTTTCCCGCACCTTTTATTGGCAGTACGAAAGACTGCAGCGGCTCATGTTCGGCTGCTATTTGCCCTGATGGTGGAGGCCTCTCGCCCTCGGAACTCTCGCTGCTTGTGGCGGGTGTGTATATCTTTGGTAAATTTCGGCTACGCAGAGACCGATCTGAGCCTCTGCCTAAGGGGTCTATGTCCCTCATGAACCGCCATGCCCCTGGGGGCAGCACGATGTCCGTCGGTTGCCCTGAATCGATCGCGGAGTCGTCGACCGCGGTTCTTGCCTGGAGCTCTCGCTCCCTTGCCGTGGTGGTTCCACTCAAGGTTGGCGTTTCTCCCTTGGAGCCGGCCGCCAGCGCGTACGCCTCTACGGATCGCGTTAGTATCTCTCTTATTCGCGTTTCTTCGCTCAGGCTCAGCTGATAACGACACTGCTCGACGCGCTGCAGTGTCGTATTCGTAAGAACGCATCGCGTGTCGATCGAGTCAGCGTACGCGAGTTTATATAGTCGGTTGCTTTTTTCCACTCTCGAGTACCAGCGTATTCGGATGACCTCGTCTCCGTCGTACGTATCTTGCAAGACTCGGCATAGATAGAACCCGTCGCGATCGTTTCTCACGGCTAGAACTTCATTTTTTGCATACGTACGGGCGCGGCTCGCGTGTCTTTTCTTCAACGGCTGTGCTCGCTTCGTCGAATCGGAGTCGGACGACGTTTGTATTATCTTCGCGGCTCTGCTTGCTCCGCGTTTCTTCACCGCGCGTACCCGGAATATTCTTCCCGGTGGGGCTCCAGCGTCTTCGTCGGGGCTCGCGTTAATTTGCTCGTCAGCTAGCTGGTATAGCTTTTCTCGCGGCAGGTTCGGGTTTACTTCGCCGGGATTGATTACCGGGTTTCGCGAGAGCGCGTCCGCGTTAACGTTTTTCTTGCCGGGCCGGTATACTATGTCGAAATCATAGCCGATAAGAGCCGCTTTCAGACGGTTGAAGCGCACGTCGGGTTTCCGCGTAGTATGAATATGCTTGAGAGCCTCGTGGTCCGTTACTACCGTGAATCGCCTGCCGTATAGGTAGCAGCGAAACTGCTCTTTCGCGAATACGATAGCTAGCAGTTCTTTATCGTATGTTGGATATTTTAATTCGCTACCTTTGAGGCAGCGCGAGGCGAACGCGCATGGCTGGTCTTCTCCCAATTTGCCCTGACTCAAGATGGCGCCTAACGCAAAATCGCTACTATCCGTTATCACGATAAATGGTTTGCTCAGATCGGGGGCTTTCAACACCGGTTCGGTTGATAAAATTCGTTTCAAATCCCGGAACGCTGACTCTTGTTTCTCCGACCATTCAAACGTCTCGTTGGTTTTCGCCACGTCGTATAGTGGTTTCGCTATTTTTGCGAAGTTGTTCACGAATCGGCGGTAGTAGCTAAATAAGCCCATGGCTTGCTTTACCTTATCCGCGTTCGTCGGCACCGGATAATTCACCATCGCGTGTATTTTTGCTGGGTCCGTTTTCACGAACCCACCGCCGACGATGTGCCCGAGCACGTGAGCCTCTCTTTTTAAAAATTGACATTTTTTAGGCTCTACGGTTAAGTTCGCCTCGAGCAGGCGGCCCATCACGCGGCGTAGGCGCTCGCGGTGTTCGTCGAGCGTTTCGCTAAACACCATTAAATCATCGAGATAGATTTCTACCTCGTTTCCCTGTAAACCGCGCATCGCGAGCGACATTGCACGGGTGAATGTAATCGTCGCCTCCTTAAGGCCCATGGCCATACGATTGAATTGGAGGAGCTGATTTCCCGATTTGCCGTCGGACGCGTAAAATGCGGTCAGGTGCGCGGATGCGGGATCCATCTCGATCTGATGGTAACCCTGCTTTAGATCCATGACCGTGATGTAATTCGCGGAAGCAAGATTTTCTAATATGTCACTCATGAATGGGAGAGGGTGACAGCTTCCCTCGGTCTCCTCATTTAATCGCCGAAAATCAGTTACTAACCGAAACCGCTTGTTCCCCTGCGCGTCAGGTTTCTTCGGAACAATCCATAGCGCCGAGGAGTAATTGGAATTTGACGGCTCTACAATTCCCTGCTCGCGTAGCTTCTTTAGCTCTATTGCCATCTGCTCTTTTATCGCGGGCGGGAATCGAAAGCGGCCGCAATGTATTGGCTTGTTTGATTTTAATACAATCTTGTGTCTCAATAATTGCGTCGCGGCTAGTGGCTCGCCGTCGAGTCCGAATACTCCTGCGTACTCGTCCACGACCTCGCGAATATATTCTTTTTCTTCGTCGTTACAACCGTCGAGATCCGCGAGTTCCATAATTTTCATGACTCTGTCGCGTCTCGCCGCGTTGTCGCGCTGTAGCTTGTCGTTTCGAGATTTTACCTCCTTGTATTTTTCGCAGCTACCGCCGAACGTTCTCCTTAAGTTCGCGGTGGGCCCCGTAATCTCCTCGTCCGCTCCGTCCCCATCGGCTCGGGCTTGGGGATCCGACTCGGTGGCCTCGCACTCTATCAGTTCCACCGTTGGAACCGGGATTGTAACCGCGTCGTTACCCGTGTTCATACACACCGCGTAAATACGGCCGCCTCTATTTTCGGCGATAAAATTTCCGAATAAAAAGGTCAGAGTGCAGGTCCATTAGTGGTACCATGCCCACGCTCGCGTCTTTATCTTGCACGTGCGCGCTTATGACCATTTTCACGCGCGGCGGTATCGTTACGCTCTCTATCGCGTCGAACGGGACTTTTGTGCCCTTAACTTCGAGATACCTCGCGTTGGTGAACAAATTGCACTCCAACGCCTCCATCGCGTCGATACCTAGGATGCCGTCGGTATCTATCGGAAAATCATCTGGGGTGACATGCATTTCGCATAACACCCCGTGTAAAAACACGGTCGCGACGCCCAACGTTTGCTCCTTTCCCGCTGTCACGCCGCGAATTATTATTTTTCTATCGCGGTTAAAACGGGTAGCACGTTGCTAGCTTTCCTACTTTTATCGTAGAAATATCCGCACCCGAATCTACGTACAGGTTACATTTGCCCTCCTTGAACTGCTGGGAGTTCAGCGTAACTATTGGCGGCTGCCTTCCCGCGGTCAGAAATTTTATATTCGCGCCGGCTTCTTTTCACCCGACGCGTTTTTCTCGGCCCGCGAGACTCTGAGGATCCTTTGATTCCGATGCTACCTTTTTTTCGTCGATAGCCCGCGATGGTGAATTATCCGCAGCGGAACGCTGACGCGCACACTCGCCACTCTCCCTATTTGCGGGAGGTGGTTCTACGTGCGACTCTGAATTCTGAGAATCCAGAGTTTTCGCTTTGGCTGGGGGCTCGATTGGAATCAATTGCTCCTCTTG